>PVKU01003272.1:132363-185906 GCA_004027475.1 Anoura caudifer
TTGAGAAAGAAGAGCAAAGTAGGAGGGATCACAATACCTGATACCAAACTGTATTACAAGGCCACTGTAATCAAAACAGCCTGGTACTGGCATAAAAACAGGCACATGGACCAGTGGAACAGAACAGAGAGCCCAGAAATAAACCCAAGTCTCTATGGTCAATTAATATTTGACAAAGGGGGCAGCAACATAAAATGGATTAAATATAGCCTCTTCAACAAGTGGTGTTGGGAGAAGTGGACAGCTATGTGCAAAAAAATGAAACTTGAGCACCAACTTACACCATACACAAAAATAATAGCGGAATGAAATGATGGATAATATTTTAGACACTGAAAACATCAAAAATGTAATAAGGAAATAAGAGGAACAACTCTGTAAGCATAAATCTGAAAACTTAGATTAAATGGATCAATGCTTCCAAAAACACAAAATACCACAACTCATTCAATATATAAAACACTTTGAAAAACCCTGTAACTATTAAGGAAATTGAATTATTTAAAAACTCCTAAAGCATCCCCAGGCCAAATTGGAGAATTCTGTCAAACATTTGACAAAGAATTAACAATTCTATACAACTCTTCTAGAAAGTAGAAGAGGAAGAAACACTTTCCAACTCATTTTGTGGAAATAAAGACAATATGATAAAAAGAAACTATAGAGAACATTCCTTGTGAATATGGACACAAGAATCCATAGTAAAGTATTAACAAATAGAATCTAGCAACATATAAACAAATTATACAGCATAACCAAGTAGGGTTTATTCTAGGGATGCAGTGCTAGTTTAAAATTTAAAAATCAATATAATCCACCATATTAACAGGCTAAATAAGAAAAATCACATAATTGGTATCAATTGGTATAGAGAAGGTATTTGAAAAATTCATATGTTCTTGATAAAAACTCTTATTCAAAAAGAAATAGTGAGAAATGTGCTCAACTTGATAAAGAGCATCTATAAAAAACAAATTCTAGAGCAACAAGTATAAAAGACACATGGACAAAAGCTGGGGGGGGTGGAAATGGGAGGGAGCTGGGGAGGGCTGGGGCGGTGGGATGGGATGGGAGTAGAAGACAGAAAACTGTACAAGAACAACAATTTTAAAGCATTAATTCAACATTATACTTGATGGTGAAAGACTAAATGAATGGTACCCCTATTGGCAAGGATATCTTCTCTCACCATTCTTGTTCAGTACAGCGATGGGAGTTGTAGCTAGTGCAGTAAGGCAAAAAAAGGAAATAAAAGCCATACAGATGGGGAAGGAAGTAATACAATTGTTTCTATATTCAGATGTAAAAAGGGGAAAACTTATTTTTTGTTTTCTTTGAAGGGAAAAAACCTAGTTCTTTTCTACTGTGTGCTTCTGTGCCCTACGAATCTCCTTTACTACTCACACAGAGCACTTCACTTCTGACACTTCTGATCATCAGATGTGTGTGGGTTTTTCCCATAACAATAAGCAAGTTTGATGTTAACTGTATGTTCTACAATTTGGCATAATTGACACTCTGGCGATAGTGTCAGATCTCGTAGGTCTCAGTTCCACAAGCCTGTCCCCCACCGCTACTTCAGATACCAGTTGCAAGCTCAGATTATCACCTGTGCTTCTGGTTGACCAGCTACAGCTCAGAGGTTCCTATGACTTCCTTCTCAGGTTTGGTTAATTTGCGAGAGGAGCTCGTAGAACCAAGTGGAATACCAGTTTATTGAAGGATAGGATAAAGAACACAGAAGAAAGACCAGATGAAGAGCTACTTTAGCTTGAGGTCTAGGAGGGTCCTGAGTACAGGAACTTCTGCCCCCGTGGAGTAGGGGTGTGTCACCCTCCCAGTGGGTGCGCTTGCCAGCCTGGAAATTTTGAATGCCATACTTTTGGGATTTTATGGAGACATCATCATGTAGGCATGATTGGTCATTAACTCCAATTTTAGCCCCTCTCCCTCAAGAGAAAGGTGGATGGGGTTGAAAATTCCAAGTTTCTAATCACGGCATGGTTTCTCAGGTGGCCAGCCCTCCTTCAGGAGCCTACCCAGAATCAACCGAGTTAGACTGAAAGACTCTCTTATCACCTGGCAAGTTGCAAGGGTTTCAGGAGCTCTGTGCCAGAACCTGGAGTCAAAGACCAACATCTATATTTTCCATTATCTCACAAGGTGATGTAATTGTTTATGTAGAAAATTTCAAGGTATTTGCAGAAAAGTTCTAGAATGAAGAAGCGAGTTCAACAAGCTCACAGGACACAAAATAAGCATACAAAAATCCATTGTAGTTTTATATACTAGCAGCAAACAAAGGGTACCAAAATTTAAAATACACTGTTTACAATTCCTCACAAAAATTTAAGTATTTTGGTGCCAATTTAACAAAACACATGTAGCACTTACAGACTGAAAGCTACTAAATACTGATAAAAGACGATCTAAAGAAATGTAAAGATGTACCGTATGAATGGATTGAAAGACCTTTTATCTTTACAGCTGTGGATTCAGAGGGAAAGAGGAGGCAGCAGCCTGCTCTGAAGCTCTTAGGCATGTCCCATGGCCGGGGACAGTCCGAAGCTAGAGCCTAGAGCATTAATAAATGGATGCCATCCATAGAAATGACTTTCATCTGATGCTCAACCTCAGTGAAGGGGAACCTCGCTTGTTAGGGCCTCTGTGTCTGACTCTTCTCACTGCACATGCGCGTGACCCCCAGGATGTCAGCAGGCTCCGGTTGGCTGTTGGGCAGGCAGGATGCACACAGACCCTGCACTGCCATAGGGAAGAGGGGAACCAGGAGAGAAGGGCTGGCTGTCAAAGGGGCGGTCTGCTTGCTTCTGTACTCTAAGGGCTGAAGTGCTGGGGTCCCTGCAGTATCTCTGCAGTGCTGCCGATGATGGAAGACTCCTCTCTCTATATGCAATTTTTTAAAATACGAAAATAATTTCACAGTGAAACCATTAGCCCACCACAGGCAAGCTCAGCTATAATTTATAGCTCCCATCTCCCACACTGTAATTTTTGTTTTGTATTCACTAGGATATAATTTTTTTTTAGAAAGAGAAATCTCAAGGAGTTGCAGTTCTGACGACCGCTATTAACCACCATGTCACTCATGGATATTACTAAGGCTGCAATTCCGAGAAGTAAATTAATTTCCCGTGTATGGAGACTATCTGAATAATGTTCACATTCCTCTCTAGAGGAGGCTGATTGACTCTGGGAAGAAGCTGCTGCCTGTGTGGCAACACAAAGGTTACCACCTTCTCTGGCTTTATTTTGTCCACTTTATCCCTCCCTTGATTTTGAAAAGAAGAAAGTCGGCTGGTGTTCTTGGGTACATGAAAGCGGCAATTGCTTTTAGAAAGCTTCATATGCTTTCTAACACACACACACACAATTTTTCTAGCATTTTAGTAGACACCCTGCTTTCATCTGTCTCAGCAATTTCAGTGCCTTTAAGGTTACGTGGAAGACTTTCCTCTCTACCCTGAAACTCTTTTTATAACAGTTTTAGTGATACAGAATAGGTTAATGCTTTGTTTGGGTTAAAGAAAAAGAGTGCTTCTTATGGGAAAATTATAAATGGCTTTTCTAGATCAAGGCTGGGCAGAATAGGGGGTAATTTAGGAACTGGGGAGTAATGGTAATGCCTGTGACGATGGCGCCTCCACACCTTGGACACCTGCTAGTGTCAGGCATGGTACTAAACACGCACAGGCAGCCTTTCACTTAGTGCTCACTGGCACTGCTGGCCCCATCTTATGGGGGAGGAATCCGAGGCTCAGCAAGTTCGTGCAGCTTGCCCACAACAATGCTGCAGGTGTGAGGGTCTCTTGTGAAGCAGGCGTGCCTGATCCGCAGCCTGGGTGTTATGCACTATCTCCTGCCTCCGCTCCTGTGGTGCCTGGGGCAATGTGGTGTTGACTTGGTCCCGGGCCTCCTGTGGGTAGCATTACAAACCAGAAGAGTATACAGAACAGACTCAATGGCAAGGCACCCATTTGCTGGTGTTTGTTGTGAAGGCTTGAGCCCTAGTGCATTGAGTCAGGCCCGCTCTTGTTTGTATAGTTGAATCCTCTAAGAAGAAGCCAGATTTGGCCGCCCTTCAGATCCAGGGTGGCTCAGGCCTGCTGCTCTGCTGGTTACTCAGGGTTACACTGGTTATAACCTAGGTCTGTACTGTTGTCCAGGAATCGCCACTCCATGGAAACATGGAGACAGTGCTGCAGCTTCTTCTGTCTTCTGTTGCCTCTTGTCTGAAGGGCTTCTGGAGTCTCCCCTGGGGTCACCCAGCTGCTTGTGGAAGGAGATGGCCTGATTCCAATCCCCAGGTTCTGCAGCCTGCTCCATGGGGAGCACCCTCGAGGACCAGAATGTCAGTCCCCACTGACCACTGGCCACAACTTGAGACTGATGAGTCCCTGTTGTGGAGAAACCTTTATGTTCCTGGTGTTTCGATTTGGTGTGACCTTTGAGAAAGGGGGAAAGGAACAGCAAAGCTTGTTATCTCTGCACTGTCTGGTTGAGAAAACGTGGGATCTATGGTCTGCATTTGTGGGTTCGGGTGGCTCCCTGCTCTTTACATAGGCTTTTTGACACTGACAATAACAAAGCACCCTCATTTCTTTCCATATCGGAAATATTCTTGTGTTTAAAAGTGCCATCGTCCTGGATCCATCGTGACCACTGAGGATCATTTCTTCTAGTCTGCGGTGGTTGGACTGATAGACTGTTGAGGGCTGGGAGGAGGAAAGACATTTGGAAGGTGCAAAAGTTGTTTGTTGGGAATTCTGCAGGATTGAAAGAGCACTTTGAGAACTCTTCCTTGGGGCCATTTTACATATTTAATCACAATTAAGGCTATAATTAAAGAAGCATTTATCTATATCCTACACACACACACACACTCGAAGTATGACAGCTAAAACATGGTGACGTAACATGTCAAGCCCGACCTTTCAATGCAGGGCTGCATGCAGACCAGCTTGTGCCCCAGGAAGTCTTGGGGTGAAGGCAGAGGCCCAGCCGTAGAGCTCCTCTTCTTTTTCTGGTTTGACGGATGTCATTCAGAGTAGACTGATGCAATGATGCTGCAGCAGGAAACATGCGAAGCAATTATCTTTTTAGTAGGTCACTGGCCTCCTTTGGGAGAAGAGACCAGAGGGAGCACAGGGAAGGCAGGCACACGGCCTCCCCCAGAGGCTGCGTGTGCAGTAGCTGCGCTGGTGATTAATAGCCGTGTCACTTCCCATGAATGTTGCTGTAAGCAGCCGTGTTCAAAATTGAGTGGGAATGAAATGAAACAACCCAAAATAAACGTTTCCTCTCTTTCTTACGAGTTGCTGGGATCCAGAAATAGCTTTTCAAATCTATAATTTTAAACAGCATCATTCATAGGAGCTCAGAGCCTCGGCTTCGTCCTCACATGGATGTTGTGGGCATACATGTCACTGTTGTTTTTAAAGACCATGAAAAATTTGAGCTTGGTGACTTTGAGGTTTTTTCCAGAACTGAAATAAAAATTATGTTTACAGAGAAAAATATAGCTTTTACATGTATTTTTAAAGAAAAATAGTATCCCAGTGGAGGAAAAAAATGGGAAGACTCTTGCGCCCATTTGGATGGTAACCTGGAGCAGTAAGGACATCTGGCAGGCAGTTGCTGCTGGCTGGCAGCAGGCTTGCAGCCCTAGGAGCTGTGTCTGGGGCAGCTTGCCAGGACATAGCAACCAGAGGACAGCTTGGACCTCATGGCCTTCAGTGTGGTCAGCTGGGAGCTGAGAGCATAAATAAGAGGGTGACCACAGCATGGCCCGGCAGGGTTGCCGCACAGTCTGTGCCCTCTCGGAGCATGGGCTTGAGGCCTTTCTCTCTGCTGCCTCTGCTGGAGCCAGGCTGCCTACTTGGGGGCGGTTGGTGGCCATCAGAGGATAACCTCTGGCTGCGTCTCTGGGCAAGAGAGGGACCATTAGCCTTTTGAGTCATGTATTCCCCTGGAGAAGCCAAAGAACACATCTTATGGATGAGAAGCTGGCAGGAACCTCAGCTCAGTGCTTGGGAACTGTCTTTGTCTTGGGCCAGAGGGAGGGAGGGAGAGAGCGTGGGTGCTGCCTGTCTTTTGCCCACTTATTGGTTTCTTTCTGAGTCCATAGTAAACAACACAAAACAAAACAAACCAGTGGGGGTGGGGCTGGTGGCTGGGTCAACCCTTGCTTTATTTGCCTCGTCTACCTGTGGCTTAACTGCGCAGTGCCCCCAGCGAGTAACAAGCAAGCATTCCAAAGAGCAGCAGTGGAAGGAGTGTGGAGGCGTGGGTGTAGAGCTGTCGAGAGGTGGCGAGCTTCAGCCTGTCATTCTGCTTTCAGTCTTTCCTGCCCTCTCAAGGTGTGAGTCCTGCCCACTCAAGGTGTGAGTCCTGCCACAGCACTGTTTTAAAACATAGTTTTATAATTGCTCAGGAATGGTGAGGCCAGCAGATCAGCAGATGACTGCAATTGAAAAGATAACTTGCTATCAGAGTTCCTAAGAGGAGGGGCATGCCCTGACTGCCCCTGGTGCCTCACAGGGCCACACCAGAAGCACCAGGGGCTGTCAGGAGGCAGAAGGAACAAGGGCACACATAGACAGAAGCCTTTATTGTGGTTTCAACGGGAAGGAATGGATGAGGCAGGGTCAGCAGGCTAAGTATGGTTAGGACTGGCTAGTTTGAATAACTTTGAAGGTTCTGTTGCATGGGGGCTGTCTCTGGTTGTCTGCTACCCAGACCTGGGGAGATTCGGGCAGTGGACGATGGCCCAGAGTGGAAGAGCTGGACAAAGGCATTGACTGGGGATGTGGGCTCTGCACTGGTTAGTTTGCATTGGAAGATGTGCTCACAGAGGAGTCATTTGCTCTCTCTAGGAAAAGCAGCCCCAGCAGGGGCAGTCCCTTCAGTGTCAGCAAGAGCCCAGATGTCAGCGCATCGAAACCTGTGGTTAGTACAGGTGAACACACACCAGCATGAAGGGAAAAGTCGTCCAATGTGGGAGGAACAATGCAAGATGCTTGGGCATTCTGAAGAGATGCAGCTTTCTGCCTGGACTGGTTTGCTTTTGGTTTTGAAGAGTGTGCTGAGGAGGAAGAAGGTTTTGGTGGAGAGAGGAGATTTGGCTGAGCCACCAAAGTGACATGTGGCAGCTGGCAGTGAGGATGGCTGCAAATGCAGACCTCTGCCTGGACAGAGGCCCAGAAGGGGAAGGTATTTAAAGGGGTTTAGCAGGAAAAACACATCAACAAAAGGTCCCTTTCACCAATCCAAGGCCAACAAGAGTCCACAAGCTGTGGTGCAGTGAAAGGAGAAACTTTATTCAGGTGATCAGTTTGCAAACTGGGAAATGCAGCCTCAGGTAGAAACTGAACATGTACTCCCTGGACACAAAGAGAAGGCTGCTTTAAAAAAAAGATTTTATTTATTTATTTTTAGAGAGACAGAAAAAGAGGGAGAGAAACATCAATATGTGGTTGCCACTTGCATGCCCTCAACTGGGGAGTTGGCCTGCAGCGCAGGCATGTGCCCTGACTGGGAATCGAACCAGCGTCCCTTTAGTTCACAGGTCGGCACTCAATCCACTGAGCCAAACCAAGGCTAAGGCCTCTCTTTACAGAGAAAGTTCTTGTCCTGGTTTCTGACTGGTCCATTTTTATGCAAATGAAGAATCCAATTTTTCACTCTCTGATTGGTTGGAATAGCACGTTCTCATTGGTTGTTATGGAGCTGTTCTGATTGGTCAGT
The DNA here is from genome assembly GCA_004027475.1 of Anoura caudifer. Lineage (NCBI taxonomy): Eukaryota > Metazoa > Chordata > Mammalia > Chiroptera > Phyllostomidae > Anoura > Anoura caudifer. The sequence goes on from PVKU01003272.1 coordinate 140,128, forward strand.
AAAGATGCAAATAAAGCCCTGGCTGGTGTGGCTCAGTGGACTGAGTGCCAGCCTGGGAACTGAAAGGTCACTGGTTTGATTCCCAGTTAGGGCACATGTCTGGGTTGCAGGCCAGGTCCTCAGTTGAGGGCGTGCGAGAGGCAACTGATTGATGTATCTCTCTCACATGGATGTTTCTCTCCCTCTCTTTCTCCCTCCCTTCTCTTTCTAATAATTAAAAAAAAAAAAGATTCAAATGATAGAGGTGTGCAGTTTTGTATGTCTTAGCCCATTGATCAAAAGATGATACCAAGAACCTCTTTATAAAAGTTTGCTCAGACCGTAGGAACACAGTGCAGGAGGCTTGGCAGCCCAGTCTATGGCTTTTCCATGAAACAGTTTGCACAAGAAGCTTCTGTATAAACAATGGCTCCTAGTCTGTGTTATGCTTTTGAGCCCAGTTAACCACCAGGAGTCTTTGGTAGGTGTATTCCTTCTGGAGTTCAGTAAATTGTTGGAACACTCAAATATGGCCAAAGTTGGCTCCTGAGGCACCTGGGTGTCACTCTGTAGGAGCTGGACAGAGCCATTAGCCCTCTGGGATTTTTCCTAGTGAATTCATAGACTCACAGTGACAGAACTTAATCAACAAGTTAGGATGCTGGTATGAACTTATTCTGGATGAAAAAATAAATCCACTGTGGCAGGGATTAAAACTCAGTCTCCCAGGCCTGCAGGTAATGCCAGTGAGTGACAGGGGATAGCCAGGCCACAGCTGAAAGGCTGGAAGCCTCTGAGCTCCAGAGGGTCACATCATAGGGATGGGCTCAGAGCTTCCAGATCCTCTCAGTTTTCAGACAGGCTGGAAATTTAGATCTTGTGAAATTTCCTGAGTTTTGTGAAGTCACCTTGTGTCTTGGTGGAATCTTAGCTAAACTTTCTCTTCCTTATTGTCATGTTGGAAGGCACTAGGTAGGCCTGCCATATGGACTCTTCTTGCTCTGTACCTGTCACCCCAATTGAAATGTGATGGTCAAAGAGGAAATGGGATGATTACAAGGTGTGCCTAAACTGGGAAATTGAGGCACACTAGGGCAAGGGTCAGATCCAGCATCCAAGATGATCCCTCAGGCCTTTTTAAAAATATATTTTACTGATTATGCTATTACAGGTGTCCCATTTTTTTGCCCTTTGCCCCCCTACACCTGGCACCCCCTATTCCTTCGAGCATTCCCCCTACCTTAGTTCATGTCCATGGGTCATACATATAAATTCTTTGGCTACTCCACTTCCTATAGTGTTCTTTACATCCCCTGGTCTATTCTATATGTACCAATTTGTACTTCTTAATCCCTGCACCTTTTCCCCCAGTCTCCCCCTTCTCTCTCCCAATTGATGACCCTCCAGATGGTCTCCATATTTATGATTATGTTGTTATTCTGCTTGTTTGCTTAGTTTGTTTTTTAGATTCAATTATTAATAGTTGTGAATTTATTGCCATTTTAATGTTCATAGTTTTGATCTTTTTCTTAAGTAAATCCCTTTAACATTTCATATAATAATGACTTGCTGATGTTGAACTCCTTTAGCTTTACCTTCTCTGGGAAGGATTTTATCTAAATCCTTCAATTCTAAATGAAAGCTTTGCTGGATATACTAATCCAGGTTGTAGGTCTTTGCTTTTCATCACTTTGAATACTTCTTGACAGTCCCTTTTAGCCTGCAAAGTTTCTTTTGAGAAATTAGCTGACAGTCTTATGGGAACTCCTTTGTAGGTAACTATCTGCTTGTCTCTTGCTGCTTTTAAGATTCTCTCTTTATCTTTAACCTTTGGCATTTTAACTATGATGTGTTTTGGTGTGGTCCTCTTTGTGTCCATCTTGTTTGGGATTCTGTGCTTCCTGGACTTGTATGTCTATTTCCTTCACCAAATCAGGGAAATATTCTTTCATTATTTTTTCAAATAAGTTTTTAATTTCTTGTTCTTTCTCTTCTCCTTCTGGCACCCCTATGATTCAAATATTGGTGTATTTCAAGTTGTCCCAGAGGCTCCTTAGCCTATACTCGATTTTTTTTTTACTCTTTTCTTTTTGCTTTTCTGAATGAATTTTTTTTTTCTTGTGTTACAAATCATTGATTTGATTCTTGGCTTCGTCCATTCCACTGTTGGTTCCACTCCACTGTTGGTAAATTTTTCTTTATCCCACATAGTGCAACCTTCATTCCTGCCTGGGTCTTTTATATGCTGTTGAAATACCCAGTGAGTTCCTTGAATATCCTAAAAACCAGTGTTTTGAACTCTGCATCTGATAGATTGCTTATCTCCATTTCATTTAGTTCTTTTCTTTTTGAGGTTTGTTCTGTTCTTTCATTTGGGCCATACTTCTTTGTGTCCTTATTTTTGGCAACTTCCTTGTGCTGTTTCTATGTAGTAGGTAGAGCTGCTTTGACTCCCTGTCTTAGCAGTGTGGCCTATTGTAGGAAAGCACACCAGTAAGTCATGTGGGGTGGAGCCTTAGGTAATTGCCAGGGCCAGGCAACCCATGTGAACCAGGTTGATGGAGTGTCAGACATGGTGTTGTTGCTCTGTGGTTCTGTGTGGGGGAAGGCTCAGAAAGGGGCAGTGCTGCTGCCTGGCTTCTGGAGTTTTGTCCGGGAGGAAGTTGTTCCCCAGCACTTGCCAGGCACTTTGGTTTCTCCCCATATGCCACTGGTGCTGTTCCAGCTGCTGCACCAGTGCTGCAGCCTGGAAGGAGTGAGTCTATGTAAGTCCTAAGTCTACTGTGGGCCCGTTAAGAGGAGATGTCTGAGAATCTCGCAATTTCCTCTGTTGCCCCAACCCCTGACTTGTTTTCACAGACAGAAGTTATGAGGACTGATCTTTTTGTCAGTGAAACCCTGGGCTGGGTGATCTGGTGTGGGGCAGGGATACTTCGCTCCCCAGGTATTCTTCCTGATTTTTCTACTGCACATGGGTGTGGGACCTCCTCTTCCACATCTCCATGTCTTTGCCCCTCCTACCCTTCTGGATGAATGTGACTTCTTTAATTCTTTAGTTGTTGGACTTCCATACAGCCTGATTTTCTGATGGTTCTCCCCTGTGGTCTTTTTTTAAAATTTAATTTTATTTTTATTTTAATTGTTGTTCAAGTATAGTTTTCTGCCTTTTGCCCCCATCTCAGCCCATGCCCCCAGCCCTCCCTACCTCCCTGTGGTTTTGAGTGAGCTCCTCTGCCAGGATTTATCTGCACGTCCTAGTGTGTGAAACTCATTCATTCTACACATTGGATGTCTGCTGTGTGCTGGGCCCAGTCTGGGACTGCACACTCAAAAGCAGAGAATTTGATGGATACTGTGGAAAATTGTTATTATAATTAACTTTTCAACAAAACAAAACAAAATGGTGCTGTAATCAGTCTTTTCTTTTGCTTTCACTGTGGGTAAAGGACCCTGAAATGGTCTTCTGGTAGCACATGGGAAATACAGGGATTGACAGTTGAGTGGGCAGTTGGGGAGCATGCACAGGCCTCTCATGCTCACATCGCCTGGTCTGGTTCTGTGTCCCAGGCTGTGAGCTCAGTGACTGGGCCTGGCCTTTCTGACCCTGGTTTATCGAGTGCCTTCTGTGGTGCCGGCATGAACAGGCATGTGGATGTCCCCCAGAGGAGGGAATAATGTGCAGCAACGTCTAGTTTTAGTAGAAAGTATTTTAGACAAACAGCCATAGAAAAATGTACAGTATAATCAAAACATTTAAAAATGAAAGTCAAGTGCATGGGGACAAATGGAATTTGTAAAAGGACCTGACATGGTGATGACACCATTATTGGGGTTGTGAGTTTTTAGACTGATTTTGCAACGATCCAGCAGAAGTTGAGAGGTTTCCTTCAGCTTGCCAGGCCTGTTGGGTGCCATGCCCTGCTGTGTCGGCTGGGGTGGACTGAGGGCAGGCCTGGCCGTGTTCCTCAGACGACCGTCTGCGGGGTGTCGGGCTGCCTCGGAGTCATGCTCGTGGGAAGGAGCCTGTGCTCACAGTACTCAGAGCAGCTGCCTGGTGTGCTCACTGTCATGGTGCCCTCATCGCCTCCCACCCACACTACAGGGCCGGGCATGGATTCTAGATGCCTTCAGCACTGAAAAGATTATGGTGCCCTTTAAAAATGACGAATACAGGTAGTTGCTAAAATATATTTAAGGAAGTGTTTATTAAGTATAAAAATTAAGACAAATAGCTGCTTTCCTTCTCACTTTGAGTGATGGATGGATGTCCTCACTTCACTGGCTCTGAAGCACAAGTGTGTCTTGCCTATTTGATAATGTAGCACTGTGTGTACCTGTATGTATATGCCTGTGTACGCATGTGTGCATATGAGCATGTGTGTGCTTGTGTGCATATATGCATATGTATGTATATGAAATGCTCTTGAGAAATCAACAGAAAGGTCAGAGGCATTCAAAGACAGGATGCTGCCCCATCCAGGACTGTGGAGCATCTGCCTGCCTGGGGAAAAGGCATCCCACAGGCTGAGGGATGCTGTAAGATTGGTCCATGGGTGTTGCCTATGAGGACAGTCCCACACCATGTTATAAACTGCTCCAAGGAAGGCCTCAATTCACATTGACACAATGGCCTTAGACCAAAATGCAGCCATGTTTATGGGGCACAGGATTCAGGGTGAGATGTGGAGAGCACCTTCTCTGTGGGGAGCATGGGGGAGCCGTAAGCAGGCTGACAGTAATGGCCTGACTGTGAGTCTGACAGGAGCACCAGCACGAGTGTCACCTCCTTGTAGAGAATGTCCTTTCGAAATATGTTCTAGGATGTTGCTCCAGTCCTATTAATTATGTCACAGACTTAGTAAAGCTGAATAATTAATGATCAAGGGACACTTGGAACTGTGAAATGCCATGTAAATGTTAAGGAATAAAAATTACTCTGTGTATTAAATAGATACGCTGTTTTAAAAATATTCCATGTGGGAAGGTTAATTTCCAGAGGAGCTGAAACCTTTCTGTTTCACTGTCTTCAGGAACTTTTTATATCTTACTGTCTTACCTGCAGTTTCAGAGACTTTTGTATTCTCTATTCGGAAGTGTTAGAATGGCTTCAGTACAAATGGCTGCTTGGTCCTTTTAGCTCTGGGAATGAAGGCACCTAACTGGCTTTGGGTAAAATAATGTCTACTTGATTCTTTCTAGCCGGAGGTAGTTTGGACCCAAAGAGAAGGAAGAGGTCAAGATCATTGATTACCAAATGCAGAGCCTTCGGCTGATGCCTAACCTGGCCACAACCTTGGCCCTGATCTTCACCAGCAGGTGAGATGGCCCTTGGCGTTTACTTTCTCAAGGTGATTTAAGGCTCTGGCACTACTAGCAGTGAGAAGAGAGGCTTTGTTTTCCTTCATGCTTCATTTCCTCACCGTGAGCATGAAGGAGGTTAACATGGTCCTGAGGTTAAAAGTGGTGTCCACACCTTGACAATCTCAAATCCAGGTGAATGGGATCCTCAGAGAATTTGAAGAGGCATTTCTCCTGAGTTTCTAAGAGTAACTGACTCAAAGACTTCCAATTTCCCACCCTTGATAAAGGCTCTAATTTATAGTAAAGTTTTCAAAAATAGGTCAAGGTGTGTGAATATGTTGGGGGCAGGAGAGGAGTCAGGCTGCAGTAAAACAGCAGTAATAGTACTGTAAATTCACACTGAACATCAGTTTTACACAGGCTTTCATTTATTCCCCCTCATAGACCCAGCAGGTTGCCTGGGCATTTATGGGTCATCACATTCTGAAGATTAGAATATTGGGATTTGCCAATCTGGTTCCGACACAGAGCTCCTGAAACCCTTGGGATTTTCTGGGTGATAAGAGCATCTTTTGTTTCAATGAGGAGGGCTCCTGGATGAGGGCTGGCCAACAGAAAGATAAAGCCATGATTAGAAACTTGGAATTTTCAGCCCCCCACCCTATTCTACAGGGAGGGAGAGGAGCTGGAAATGGAGTTAATGATGGATCATGCCTACATGATAAAGTCTCCATAAAACCCCAAACATATAGGGTTAGGAGAGCTTCCTTCAGGGTTGGTGAACATGTGGAGGTGTAGGTAGAGTGGAGCCCAGAGTGGGAGTGGAAGATTCAAGCCCCTTCCCATATGCCTCACTCTGCTTCTCTTCCCTCTGGACGTTTATCTGTGTCCTTTATCCCATCCTATTATAAATAAAGTGGACTTCTATAATAAATCGAACTTCATAAGAAGTAGAATGTGCCCTCCCACACATACAGCACCACAACTCAGTGAATAGGTTGCCCTGCCCTGGCGAATAACTAAGGTTCTGCCTCTTACAACCTAACAGGTGCACTGAGACAAAGAAATATGGGACAAATGAAAGAACAGAACAAAACTCTAAAAATAGAAGGAAAAACCTCCAAAAATAGAACTAAGTGATGAAAAGATAGTCAACCTATCAGATGCAGAGCTCAAAACACTGGTAATCAGGATGCTCACAGAAATGGTTGAGTATGGTGGCAAAATACAGGAAGAAATGAAGGCTGTGCGAATTGAAATAAAGAAAAATATACAGGGAACCAACAGTGAAGAGAAGGAAACTGGGACTCAAATTAATGGTTTGGATCAGAAGGAAGAAATAAACATTCAACCAGACAGAATGAAGAAACAAGAATTCAGAAAAATGAGAAGAGGCTTAGGAACCTCTGGAACAACTAGAAGAACAAGAGAAAGAAATTAAAAACTTACTTGAAAAAAATAATGGCAGAGAACTTCTCTAATCTGGCAAAGGAAATAGACTTCCAGGAAGCCCAGGAAGCTCAGAGAGTGCCCAAGAAGCTGGACCCAAGGAAACACACACAAAGGCATATTATAATTACATTACCGAAGGTCAAAGATAAGAAGCAAATCTTAAAAGCAGCAAGAAAAAAGGAGACAGTTACCTACAAAGGAGTTCCCATAAGACTGTCAGCTGATTTCTCAAAAGAAACCTTACAGGCAAGAAGGGGCTGGAAAGAACTATTCAAAGTCATGAAAGGCAAGCACCTATATCCAAGATTACTCTATCCTGCAAAGCTATCATTTAGAATGGAAGGACAGATAAAGTGCTCCCCAGATAAGGTCAAATTAAAGGAGCTCATCATCACCAAGCTCTTATTATTTGAAATGTTAAAGGGACTTATCTATGAAAATAAAGATGATCAAAACTATGAACAGTAAAATCATAACAAACTTACAACTATCAACAACTGAACCTGAGACAAGAACAAAAACAAACTAAGCAAACAATAGAACAGGAATGGAATCACAGAAATGGAGATCACATGGAGGGTTATCAGTGGGGAGGGGGTGGGAATAGGATGGGGGAAATGGTACAGGGAATAAGAAGCATAAATGGTAGGTGCAAAATAGACAGGGAGGTTAAGAATAGTATAGGAAATGGAGAAGCCAAAGAACTTATATGTATGACCCATGGACATGAACTAAGGGTGGGGGGGAATGCTGGTAGGAGGGGGGTTTCAAGGAAGAAGGGGCTAAAGGGGAGAAAAGATTGGGACAACTGTAATAGCACAATCAATAAAATATACTTAAATTAAAAAATTAGAAAAAAACAAGATAGCTGGGTATGTTAATAATAGTATAGAAAATGGAGAAGCCAAATAACTTACATACATAAGCCATGGACATGAACTAAGGGGTGGCGGATTGCTGGAGAGAAGGAGGATACTGGGTGGAAGGGGGCAAATTCAGAACAATTGGGACAAGTGTAATAGCATAATTAATAAAATATTTTTTAAAAAATTAAAAGAAAGAAATAGAATGTGTTTGTGCTTCAAAGGACAAGAAAATTATGTCATAGACAACCAAGAAAAATAATGAACAACCCACACAATGGGAGAAAATACTTACAAATTATATACTGGATAAGGGATTTGTATCTGTAACATATAAAAATGATTGCAATTCAACAATAAGATGACTAATAACCCAATTGAGAAATTGGCAAGATCTGAATAGATATTTCTTCAAAGAAGATATACAGATGGCCGATAGACACATACAAAAAAGCTAAAAGTCATTACTCATCAGGGAAATGCAAATCAAAACAATAATGATGTATCACTCACATCCACTCAGACAGCTAGAATAAAAAAGACAAACACTAATAAAATGTGTTATTGAGGATATGGTGAAGGGGAACTTTTGCACATTGCTGGTGGAATGTAAAATGGTCTATCCACTTTGGGGGACAGTTTTCAGTTCTTCAGATGTTAAATATGAAATTACCATAACCCAGCAATTCCCCCCCAGGTATATACACAAGAGCAATGAAAGTGTGTATGCAAAAACTTGTACATGAATGTTCACAGCAGCATTTATAATACCCAAAATGTGGAAATAAGCCAAATGTCCATCACCTAATAAATGGGTAAACAAATGTGTTATATCTACACAATGGATTATTATTCATCAATGAAAAGGAGTGAAGTACTGGGATGTGCTACAGCAGGAATGGACCTGGAAAACATTATGCTAGGTGAAAGAAGCTAACAACAAGAATCATATTAAATTATATGATTCCACTGATATGAAATTTCCAAAATAGTCTGGTTCGGGGGGACAGAAAGTACATGGTTATCAGATACTAGTGGGCAAAGGAGGGAGTGGGGAGTGACTGCTGATGGGTGTGGGGTTTCTTTATGGGATGATGAAATGCTCTCAAATTAGATGCTGATGAACTCTTGGCTCCATAAATGTATTTATGTGAACAGAATTGCTTTGAAAATTTATTTTCCAATCATTTGTGTTAATGTCATGTGAAATGTGACTGACTTTTAAATATTGTCCTTTTATCCTGTATTCTCACTAAATTCACTCATTATAGTTTTTTTATAGACTCTAGGATTTTCCATATTCACAGTCAGATCACATGCGCATAATTTTACTTTTTCCTTGTCAGTATTTATGACTTTTTTCTTTTCCTTGCCTTGTTGGGCTGGCTAAAACCTCTATTACAATACTGAATGGCGGTGGTAAGAGTGGACAGCCTTCTCTTTCTGATTTTAGAGGAGTCATTTAGCATTTTCCCGTTAAGTGTGAATACTCACTGCACAATCTTGTCGGTGCCCTTTCTTACACTGAGAAAGTTTTCTTCTAGTTGGTTTAACATTTTCACCATTGATGTTGAATTTTGACAAAAGTTTTCCCTCTTTTACTTGTCTTTATTTATGTAGTTGCTATGATTGGTCCAAATTTGGCTATTGGAAGCTCTTTTATGTTGACTTCCATATCTTCTTTTTTCTTTTTCTTTTTTAAAATATATTTTATTGATTATGCTATTACACTTGTCCCATTTCTCCCCCATCATTCCCCTCCACCCTGCACACCCTCTCCCATCACATTCCCCCCTTTAGTTCATGTCTATGTGTCATAAGGTCTTTAGCTTCTACATTTCTCACACTATTCTTGCCCTCCCACTGTCTATTTTCTACCCACTATCTATGCTACTTATTCTCTGTACCTTTTCCCCCTCTCTCTTCCTTCCACTCCCCTGTTGCTAACCCTCCATGTGATCTCAATTTCTGAGTTCCTGCTCCTGGTCTAGTTTGCTTCATTTGCTTTTGTTTTAGGTGAGGTTGTTAATATTTGTGAGTTTGATTTTTACTGTCCTATTTTTTACCTTCTTTTCCTTAGATAAGTCCCTTTAGCATTTCATATAATAAGGGCTTGGTGATGATGAACTCCTTTAACTTGACATTATCTGAGAAACGCTTTATCTTCCCTTCCATTGCTGGATAGAGCAATCTTGGATGTAGGTCCTTGACTTTCATGACTTGGAATACTTCTTTCGAGCCTCTTCTTGCCTGTAAGGTCTCTTTTGAGAAATCAGCTGACAGTGTGATGGGAACTCCTTTGTAGGTGACTGTGCCCTTATCCCTTGCTGCTTCTAGAATTCTCTCCTTCATTTGAATCTTGGCTAATGTAATTATGATGTGCCTTGGTGTGTTGCTCCTTGGGTTCAACTTCTTTGGGACTCTCTGAGCTTCCTGGACTTCCTGGAAGTCTATTTCCTTTGCCAGATTGGGGAAGTTCTCCTTTATTATTTGTTCAGATAAGTTTTCTACTTGTTGCTCTTCTTCTTCTCCTTCTGGTACCCCTATAATCCAGATGTTGGGATGTTTCAAGATGTCCTGGAGGTTCCTAAGCCTCTCCTCATTTTTTTGAATTCTTGTTTCTTTATTCTTTTCTGTTTGCTTGTTTCTTTCTTCCTTCTGGTCCACTTCATTGATTTGAGTCCCAGTTTTCCTCCCATCACTATTGGTTCCCTGTGCATTTTCCTTCATTTCACTTATTGTAGCCTTCATTTGTTCATCTAATTTGTGAGCAAAATCAACCAATTCTGTGAGCATCTTGATCACCAGTGCTTTGAAGTCTGAATCTGATAGGTTGGCTATCTCTTGGTCACTTAGATGAATTGGCTCTGGGGCTTTGATCTGTTCTCCCATTTGAGCCTTTTTTTGTTTGTTTGTTTTTTGGTCTGGTGGCAGCTGTTAGGTAGTGAGGGGTGGAGCCTTAGGTGTTTCCCAGGGCAGGGCAGCCCAGTGTCTGGGTTGTGATGCTATATGTGGGGGCAGGGTCTGAGAGGGAACAATGGCTCTTGCTCTACTCTTGGATTCCAGTCCCTTCCGCTGCTTCCCCTTCGCCTGGATTATCTGTGCTAATATGGGACCACCTGGTCAGCCAGCCGCATTGCGTGGTCTCACTGGGTCTGCCCGTTGCTACTTCATGCCCCGGGGTCCACTAGCTGCTGCCTGTGTGGCTGGGGTCGGCTAGCAGCTGCCTATACACCTGGGATCTGCCAGCCGCTGCCTGCGTGCCTGGGTCACCAACTACTACTGTTTCCTGCGGCGACTCTGCCCCTCTTACCGGTCTGGGTGAATGGTTGTCAGACTTCTGTACTGTTCAATTTCTATCAGTTCTACTTGTTTTCTTGTTTCTAAATCTTTGTTGTCCTTAATTTTGGTTGTGCGCCTCCATCTTGGCTGGAAGGCCTTTTTTCTTTTAATCCTTTTGCTCAACTCCTGTTAAATCTGTTTTTTTTCCCCATCTCAAGCCATGAATAAAGTTCCTTAGCTGTGGACAAGACTGCTTTGTAATCTTAATATTTATAAGACTATTATTTTTACCTCTTTTCTTTTATTAATGATATGTCAGAAAACACCTAGCTAGTGCATGAAGGTTTGTGAACACTTTTTAATTGCTATGCTGTTTCCTATTGTTCTCACATCTGAGTTGAGCCACCAATTTCTTACAGGAAACTCAAGGCTCATCCCTGTTTTCTCACAAATGGTGTGGTAACCAGACTGGATATTCTCATAAGTATCAATTAAGGAAATTCTGTTAAGCCACCATAGTGGGAGATGGCAAGAGATGTCACATAGATACTACGTAAGCCAGACTACAAAGGAGATCACACACAGGTATGGAGGGTCACACCTTACAGAGCAGTTTCCAGGGCAGAGGTGTCAAATGCCTGGCCTGTGTGTCCCTGCTGCCCCTTTTCATCCCTTGTGCATAGCAGACATCAATGAGTGATTGCAGTTCTTTTTCCCACTGAGCTCACTCCTGTATCCTTTTGAAGTGCTCACTCTTTTTTTAGCACTTCCTTAATTTATGACCACAGAAGATGCTCTAGGGTCATCTATTCTTCCCTCTTCCTGCCCAGCCCCAGAATTTCTGGCTCCTGTTATTGGAGAATGATGTTTAGAGCCAGAGGTCTGGGTGCTGGATGTGCTGGGTACTACTGCAGGGTCACTGTTCTAGTCCCCCTCAGAGGACATGGCTGGGAAATATATGTGTCTATCGGTATATGTAGTAAAATTTAAAAAAATGGTTCACACTGATACGTGTGACCCCAGTCCAGCAGCACAGGATTTACTCCAGCAATTTTCCCTTTCCGTATTTGTAACTTCTTTCTCTGAAAGTGAGAAATCTGACTCCTACTATTTACAGTACATTTTCTTTTTCTTCCTTTTTTTTTGTTTCCAATATGTCTTTTAAAATTAAAAAAAATTAAAATTATAGTTGACATACAGTATTATTTAGTTTCAGGTGTACAACATAGTGATTAAACGTTTATATATAACTTAGAAAGTGACCCCCCCATAAGTCTAGTACCCATCTGACACCACACATAGTAATTACAATATTATTGACTGTTTTCCCTATGCTGTACTTTAATTTACATGCATACCGTGGTCAAACAAGAAAATGTATTGTAGCCCCGTGACTATTTTTATAACTAGCAACTTGTAAAAATAGTCACTAGGATATAATACATTTTCTTGTTTGACCATAGTATGCATGTAAATTAGTTTCAGAATTGCAAATCTATACCACTGTGAGAAAAAAGTTACCAACCAGATGATAGAGTGAGTGAATAGTTCTTTTTCTTTAGCCTAATCTGTTTCATGCTAAAATGTCTCTTGAAACATTTCTTTGGCTGCATTCCTGTGTTTTCGATATATTTTCATTTTTTTTAGTTTTATCTCTTTTTTAAAATTATATTTAATTCATTATGCTATTACCATTGTCCTGAGCTTTTCCCCTTTGCCCCCCTCCACCCAGAAACTGCCACTCCTTCAGGCACCCCCCCACCATTGTTCATGTCCATGGGTCAAGTGTACAAGTTCTATGGCCACTCCATTTCCTATACTGTACTTTCCATCCCCATGGCTATTCTGTAACTACCTATTTGTACGCCTTAGTCCCCTCACCTCTCCACCCATTGCCCCACACACCTCTCCCATCTGGCAGCCATCTTTTAGTCCCTTTAACATTTCATGTAATAATGGTTTGGTGATGATGAACTCCTTCAGTTTTTTCTTGTCTGGGAAGCTCTTTATCTGCCCTTCGATTCTAAGTGACAGCTTTGTAGGGTGGAAGAATCATGGCTGTAGGTCCCTGCTTTTCATGACTTTGAATATGTCTTGCCAATCCCTTCTAGCCTGCAAAGTTTCTTTTGAGAATTCAGCTGATAGTCTTATGGCGCCTTCCCTGTAGGTAACTAACTTCTTTTCTCTTGCTGCTTTTAAGATTCTTTCTTTATTTTTAACCTTTGGCATTTTAATTACAGTGTATCTTGGAGTGGGCTTCTTTGCATCCATCTTGTTTGGGACTCTCTGTGCTTCTTTGACTTCATCAAATCAGGGAAGTTTTCTTTCATCATTTTCTCAAACAGATTTCCAATTTTTTGCCCTTTCTCTTCTTCTGGCACCCCTATATGCGAATGTTGGACCTCTTGAAGTTGTCCCAGAGGCTGCTTAGACTATCGTCATTTTTTTTGGCTTCTTTTTTCTTCCTGTTGTTCTGATTGTATTTTGCTTTTTTACGTTCCAAATTATTGATTTGATTCTTGGCTTCCTCCACTCTACTGTTGTTTCCCTGTAAATTGTTCTTTATTTCAATTAGTGTATCCTTCATTTCTGACTGGATCTTTTTTATGCTACTGAGGTCCTTACTAAGTTCCTTGAGCATTCTTATAACCAGTGTTTTGAACTCTGCATCTGATAGATTGCTTATCTCCATTTCGTTTAGCTCTTTTTCTGAAGTTTTGATCTGTTCTTTCGTTTGGGTCATGTTTCTTTGCTTCCTTGTTTTGTCAGGCTCCCTGTGTTTGTTTCTGTGTATTAGGTAGAGCTGCTTTGACTCTGTGTCTTGGTAGTGTGGCCTAATGTAGTAGGTGTCCATTAAGGTCCAGTGGCACAGCCGCCTCTATCATCCAGTCTAGGTCCTTGAAGTGCACCCTTCCTGTGGGCTGAATACACCCTCCTCTTGTAGCTGAGCCTTGGTTGCTTTTGGCAGATCAATGGAAGGGATTTACCCAGGCCAGTCATCTGCAAGGATTGTCTGTGACCACCAACCTCCCCAGTCCGTGGAGGATCAGCTGTATAGGGGCAGGGTGGTGGTACTCTGACATGGTCTGTAGCTGCCCACTGGGTGCGCTGACCCTGTGGTTTCCTGGGTGGTGCAGGCCAAGGTCAGCTTCCACCTGTGTTTTGTCCAGGGCCACCCTGCCTGAGCTATAAAGCAATCTGAGTTGGCTGGTCCTTGTGCTGGGCTTGGAGATTCCCAGGTGAAGCCAAGCTATTAATCTAGGCTGACTGCTGCTAGTGCCAGGCCTGGGACTCACTGAGGCCAGCTGTTGCTTTTTTGAGAGGATTTAGGAAGTTGTGCAGCATGAGCCAAGACCAGCTATTTATATAGAAAAGCAGCTTGGATGGTCCTGTAAGTTGGGTGGGGTGGAACCTCTGGGGATCTCTATGGTGGGTCAAACAGTGTCAGCCAGGTTGATGGAGTCTCAGATATGGCACCAGCCTGCCAGCTGTGTGGGGGGAGGGTTCATACAAAGGACAATGGCTTCTGCTCACCTTGATGCCAGATACTTAAGTTGATCCCTGTATACCACTGGTGCCTTTCAAGCTGCTATCCCGGTGCTGAAGCTCAGATGGAGTGAGTCTGAGTAGGTGAGTCCATGTGTGGGTTCTTTAAGAGGAACTGCTTGGGGCTCCAGAAGTTTTTTTTGCTGACTCAATCCCCGCTGGTTTTTGCAGCTAGAAGTTGTGGGGATTTATCTTCCTGGCACTGGAACCCTGGGCCAGGGGACCTGGTGTGGGGCTGGGACTCCTTGCTCCTGAAATATCCCTCCTGACTTCTTATCCACCACACATGGGTGAGGGAGCAGCTCATTCTACATCTGTGCCCCTCTTACCAGTATGGATGGGTGTGGTTTCTTGAATTCCATAGTTGTCAGACTTTCATTCAACTCGATTTCTGGTGGTTCTGAGTTGATGGCTGTTCTATGTTTTAATTGTCATTTTGTTGTTGTGCGAAGAGGTGAGCCACATCTGCCTATGCCGCCATCTCAACTGGAAGTCTTCATTTTCACTTTCATTCAGTTCAAAATATTTTAAAGTTTTCCTTGAGACATCCATTTTGACCGCTTTGGTTATTTAGAAGTCGTAGCTTTGGTTATTTAAAAGTCATGGTTCAAGAGCATCCTCTACATGAATTCCATTCTTTTAAATGTATGGCCTGGTGCACACACCTGCACAGAGGCACACATCGATTAGAATGCGTAGTGTGTTACAGCTGAGGGGTTGTTCTGTAGATGTCTGTAAGGTTACGTTGACCGGTGGCGCTCCTGACTGATTTTCTGTGTACTTAGTTCTGCCAGTGACGGAAGGAAGAGCATTGGCATTTCCAAAAATAATGATTTGTCTCTTTTTTTGAATTTTTAGATGCATACACATGTAGGATTGTTATGGCTTTATGAAGAATTGACTATTTTATTATCATGTAATTTTTTTCTAAGTCGCTGAAACTATTCCTTGTCCTAAGCCTATTTTGTTGTATTAATATAGGCGCACCAGGTTTCTTTTGTTTAATGTTTTCATAGTGCATCTTTCTTCATACCTTTATTTTAACCTGCCTATATTTTAATGTGCTTTTCTTGTAAAACAACCTATAGTTGAGTGTTGGCTTTTTAAATTTAATTTGAAAATCTCTAACTCCCAAAAGATGTGTTTAGACCAATTACATATAAAATGATCATTGACATTTTGGGATTAAAATCCATATTGTTAGCTGATTTTCAAATTCCCTATTTTTTTTATCTGGCTGCTCTTGTGTTATTGAACATTTTTTATTATTTTATTTTATCTCTTTTATTGATTTATTATTTGTTCTTCTTTTAAAAATATTTTAACCATTTTTACAGTTAAAGTTTTATAGTGTGAAGATTTACAGTGTAAATCTTAGTGAATCAGAGATTACCTTTAAACAATATTATACAATTTTGCTCAGGAACAACTACAAAGGACTCATGGACAAAACCAAAGGGGGTTGGAATCAGGGGAGGGAGGTGAGGATGGCTGGGGTTGGGGGGGTGGTAAATGCAGACAACTGTGCTTGAACAACAATAAAACAATTAAAAATAAATAAGTAATATACTGCTTTTCATATGGTATAAGGGTCTGGAACACTGTATTCCCAATTCCTCCTTCCCATCTTTTTTTTCTATTATTATTTTCATATAATTTACTTTTAAATGTGCTACAAGTACACAGTACATTGCTACACTTTTTGTTTTACATAGTATCTAAGGAAAGTAAAATTTTATTTAACCTTCATTTATTTCATTTCCAACACTGTTAATTTCTTTGTGTATATCCAAGTTTCTAACTGATACCATATTTGTTTTGCCTGAAGAACTTTTAACATTTTTTTGTAGAATAGGTCTGCTTGTGATAAACTCTCCCCATTTTTGTTTTATGAGAAAGTCTTTATTGCTCCATTTTTGGGGGAAAGACATTGCCAATAGATACAGAATTCTGGGTTGATAGTTTATTTTTCTTGGTGCACATTAAAGATGTCATTCTATTGCCTTTTTGATTTTTCATTTCTCATGAGAGAATAGCCACCACTCTTCTGGCTGTTTCCTTAATACTTACATATTCCTACTCTAGCTACTTTTAAGATTTTCTTTGGTTTTCAAATTTGATTATACGGGTCTAGGTGTGGCTTTATGGTTTTGTGTGTTTGTGCTCTTTGTTGAGCTTCTGGGATGTGTGGGTTGAAGTTTTTAATCAAATATGGAAACATTTTTGCCATTATTTCTTTAAATTTTTTTTCCTGCTCCATTCTTTCTTTCCTTTTCCTTTTGGGCTTCTAATTATACAGATGTTAAACTACTTTGTATTGCCCTGCATGTCAATGAACTGATTTTCTTTCCTACCCGTTTTTCTCTGTGCTTCAGTGGAAATAACGTTCATGGGTCCAGCTTCATATTCTCTGCTCCTTTCTTATGCAGTGTCCCATCTTCTGAATAAGAAGTGCCTGTCCCTTCTGGAATTCAGTTTATCAAGGCTTCCTGCGGTGTTTTTACACCATTTACAAATCCATGACACACAAAGTTCCTAGACCACATAACAATGAGCGGCTACATAGTCTACATTTCTATACGTTACACTTGCATCTTTATATGGAACACAAAGTGTCATGTGTATTGATGCTCCCTTTTTCTTCCTCTCCAGTTTTATGTTTTAGCTTGATTTAAACTTAATATAACTTATTTTTAAAGTGGTGTATTACCACTCCTAATAAAAATTAAAGTTTCTCTTGATTTATAGGGAGACACTCCCTAAATGCCAACATCAGAGAAATAGAGGTCACAGTTCTAGCTTTCGGTTTCAAGGGGAGAAAGAAGGAGTAATTCATGGAAATTGATGAACAAAGCCTGGATCTCTGCCCGTGAGCTGTGCCCCGGCAGCATGGACAGGACAGGTCAGAGCTGTGTCCTTATCAAGCTGCAGTCTCACTGACCCGGACCTTTCTGATTTTCTTGACACTCACCTACCTCCCAGTGTCCCCATCATAGCTCTGCTGTTCCTTCACTTTCCTTTCTTTCCCTCTGTCCCCTGATAATGCCTGGGGGTGAGCCACTGAAAATCTGGCTGGAGGAGTTCCCAGGAAGAAGTGTTGCAGGAGGGGGACAGGTTGTCCAAGTCCTAAAAGAAGGCCAGGGAGAAGCTTGCGTTTTCTGCAACGTCTTCTGGCTTTCTTGTTTCTCTCTAGTTCACTGACCCTGTTCCCTCTCCTTCAATTTATGAGGAGGTAGTTTAATGAAGTTGGTTGTTACATGACAAAAGCTATGCTAGTACCTCTCCCCTGTCACACACCCCACTTTTCTAAAACTAACAGTATGAGCTGTGTCAGTAGTTCCTGCCTCCCGCCCTGTTTCTGTTTTTAAAGCCAGCAGTCCTACTTGCTAGGTCCTGGATGTACAGAGGTGCTCGAGTCTGATGGGGACCCTGCCATGTGGAGCTTGCTGTGCCTTGTCTGGGGTTTTGCAGGAGCAGGTCAGCAAGCAGACTGTGTTCCCTATCCCCTTCCTTCCCCACTGCTCCATGGTCCTGGGGACAGGCAGGGCCTGTGTGGCCCTTAGTGAACCCCCCATCCCCACCCTGCACCACTCACATTCTCTTGCCCTGAATAAACCTGTTGGGTCCAGGAGCAGGTGGGACCTGTCTTCCCTCTTGCTACTCTGCTGCTGGACAGTGCTGACTTGCTGAGGGGAGGGCTGGCTTGGTGGGGCCTCTAAGTGAGGTGACGGCCTTCTGAGGAACCTGCCAGGGCTATTCTTCCTGCCCACCCTCTGAAGAGCTGGCAGAGTTGGCCCTTCCTCCCTCCCTATCCCCTCTTGGGCATTAGGCACCTTTTTAGGCCCTACGGACCAGGTAGCCAACAGAAGAGTCCCTCCTGGATGGCCTGTGTGGCCTGGGACTCCCATCTCCTGCTTCTGGCCATGGGTGCTTATCTTGGAGTCTCTTATTAACCTTCTCCCACGGGGGCTGGGCATCCAAGGTCTGCTTCCTACTGCTGAGAGCTGGTTGTGTCCTGGGTGCTTCCTTGCTCAGTGCCATGCCCATGGTGACAGACTCTGGGTGGTACTCAGTACTCATACTGTGATGCCCAGCTGAAGCCCTCTGGTTCTCACCCACGGATTGGCACAGTGAGTCCTGTGGTCGTAGCAGATACTCAACAAACTTAGTCATCATAGTTACCTCCTAAGCTTTCTACCCCCATTCCACCTGTGACCACATTCCACTGAGTTTTCCTCCTTCACTGAAACCTCCCACCCTGATCCTCTCACCTGGCTTCTCACAGCTCCCTCTCTCAGCCCCCAACACCCAGCCTGGCCCTTGTCAGATTGGTTTTCCACCTACCTGAAGTGGAACCTGAACCTGAATTCCCACCTGCCTACTGGGACCCTCTGGTGGCCTTCCAGGGTCTTCTGTGCTGTATAAAACTCAAGCCCCCTCCTGTGGCCTTGGAGCACCTGCCCCACCCAGCCCTTGCCAGCCTCTACCCCATGTCTCATTTCTTTGGTCTCCCACCAAGGGCTCTTGAGTTCAGGCTCCTCCTTGCCTTGGCCTTTCTTACAGGCCCCTCCCACCGCACTTCCATCATTTTCTTCTCATGTCCTTGCTTTCCTTCACCTGGTAGTTCACAGTCATCTTTTGAGATTATAGTTCAGGTTGTCATGTCCTCCAAGACACCTTCCCTGAGCCCCATCTGGAATAATGAGTCTTTTATAAGCTTCTTGGAACAGCAACCTGGGTCCCACTGATCACTGACCCGTTCCTCTAGGTTTGTGGTTGTTAAGTTCCTCGAGCCTAGAAATTGTGGTCTCTACTTTGGCATTTCTTCATCTAGGAGTGCTTGGCTCTCTTCATGTGGGGATTCCAACGGAATGAAATTACCTTGTGCAATTTCATACACTTGGAGCTTTGCTTTTAAACATTCCAGTGATCTCTGAAGCAGAAGTTACATGTTGTGAAGGAGGCCAAGATCTGGCCAGCTGAGGTCATTAGCAGAATCACCCAGTGGGATTTACTGCAAAATGAAGTTCCCAGCTTAGAAAATGACTAACAGTTTTTCAAGAATGTCAGTATTTGTGTTGTGCCAACCGAAAGGAGCGTTCTGGGTCTGCCTCTACTCTTACTGACTCCAGGCCAAATGGCCAACTCAACACCTAGGCTGGGTTCCTGGCCAGGAGGGGCCACAGCACAGTTGTACTGCTGTCTTTCAACTGCATCCAGTCATTCTCTATGGCAATTTCTTTGTACCTGCCACCTGTAAGGATAAAATTAAGGTAATAGCTCACATTTTCAGTTGCTTTACTGTGTTTCAGGCACTGTCCTAAGATCTTATGTGTAGTAACTACTTTAATGCCTCATTTTGACTCAACAAGTTTCTCTCTTTGTTTTTAATTTATATTTTTATATCACCTAGAACCATTCCTGGAACAACATAAGATCTCAAAAATACTTGTTGAATGAATGACTGATAGAATGGTACTTTATAGCTTGTGTGTACTCATCCAAGCCTTGTCCTTGTCAAAACATGGAGTTGAGGATAATTAAACTCCTTAGATATCCCTCACCAAATAAACTCTACTGTTAGTGCATGGAACTGTGGTTTTAACATGATATCAATATCTTATTATGCCAAAAAGTCTTACTTGCTCTTCTTATGTAAAACAGATTTTGTAGTTCAATCCTGCTCTCTTGCTGACTTAATGGGCTTAAAGATACTATGTCTGCATTTCCCATGAATCCTGCCTTGATGTGGGGAGGTCAGGGGTTCTAATACTTGAAGTGGATGTAACCTATAAAGAAATATCTTGTATTTCTAGAGGACTTGCCTATTAAATAAACATGTTTAGAAATAAGGAATAAATTTGCCATAGATCCCTACTATTTATTTATTTATTTTAAAATATATTTTATTGACTATGCTATTACAGTTGTCCCATTTTCCCCCCTTTATTTCTCTCCACTGTGCACAGCCCCTCCCACCCACATTCCGCCTCCCTTAATTCATGTCCATGGGTTGTTCATATAAGTTCTTTGGCTTCTGCATTTCCTACACTATTTTTAACCTTCTCATGTCTATTTTGTACATATCATTTATGCTTCTTATTTCCTGTACCTTTCCCCCATCCTCTCCCCTCCTACTCCCCGCTTATAAACCTCCATGTGATCTTCATTTCTGTGATTCTGTTCCTGTTCTAGTTGTTTGCTTAGTTCATTTTTATTTTTAGGTTTGGTTGTTGATAGTTGTGAGTTAGTTGTCATTTTACTGTTCATATTTTTCTTCTTTTTCTTAGATAAGTCTCTTAGACATTTCATATAATAAGGGCTTGGTGATGATGAACTCCTTTAACTTGACCTTGTCTGGGAAGCACTTTATCTGCCTTTCCATTCTAAATGAAAGCTTTGCTGGATAGAGTAATCTTGGATGTAAGTCCTTGCCTGTTATGACTTGGAATATTTCTTTCCAGCCCCTTCTTGCCTGCAAAGTTTCTTTTGAAAAATCAGCTGATAGTCTTATGGGAACTCCTTTGTAGGTAACATCTCCTTTTCTCTTGCTGCTTTTAAGATTCTCTCCTTATCTTTCATCTTGGGCAATATAATTATGATGTGCCTTGGTGTGTGCTTCCTTGGGTGCAACTTCTTTGGGACTCTCTGAGCTTCCTGGGCTTCCTGGAAGTCTATTTCCTTTGCCAGATTGGGGAAGTTCTCCTTCGTTATTTTTTCAAGTCAGTTTTCAATTTCTTGCTCTTCTTCTTCTCCTTCTGGCACCCCTGTGATTCAGATGTTGGAACGTTTAAGCCTCTTCTCTTTTTTTTTTTGAATTCTTGTTTCTTCATTCTATTCTGGTTGAATGTTTGTGTCTTCCTTCTGGTCCAAACCATTGATTTGAGTCCCAGTTTCCTTCCCTCCACTGTTGGTTTCCTGTACATTTTTCCTTTATTTCACTTTGCATAGCCTTCACTTCTTCCTCTATTTTGCGATCATACTCAACCATTTCTGTAAGCATCCTGATTACCAGTGTTTTGAACTCTGTTTCTGATAGTTTGACTATCTTTTCATCACTTAGTTGTATTTTTTATGGAGCTTTGATCTGTTTTTTCACTTGGGCCATTTCTTTTTGTCTCGGGTATACCTGTTATATAGTAAGGAGTGGAGCCTTAGGTATTCACCAGGGTGTGGCAATCCACATTACTGTGTTATGGTACTGCATATGGGAGAGGGGTCCAAGAGGGAAAAATGACACTTTCTCAGCTCTTGGCTGGCTTTCAGTCTCTTCCTCTGCTACCCACAAGCAAATTGGGCCCTTCTGGTGCTGATTCCCAGGTGGGTGGTTTTGTATACATTCTAGACCCTGTGGGTCTCTCCAACAAACTCTCTTGTGAGGCTGGGAGTTTCTTCTACCACTGCAACCCCCAAAGTTTTTTTCAGTCAGAAGTTTTGAGGCTTTATTTCCTCACATTGGAATCCTGGGTTGTGTGGTCTGTCTTGCTCCCTAGTTATTCCTCCTGGTTTATCTGCACATGAATGTGTGTGTATGTGTGTCATTCGGGAGGTTGGTGAGGAATCATATAGACATTTTTTAAATGACCAGATATGGATTTCTCTGAGAGTCATATAACTGGAGTCCCAGCCCAGGACACAGGTGATGGTACTATGGTGTAAGGCACTGATATGCACATTGTTTATAACAAAAAGAGCATGGTATTTAGGACTAGAGAGCACTCAGTTTGAACCCTAGCTCTGCCCCAACTTATGTGAGACCTTGACTTGGGTATGTAACCTGAGCTGAGGCTTGGTTTCCCTATCTGTGAAGTGGGGCTGTGATTTCCTATTTCACAGGGTTGTTGTATGGACCAAGTGAGGCGATAAAGGCAGAAGCCCTTTAATTATAGTAGTTACTCAATGTAGCTAGATTTCCTTTCATCCAAGCTTCATGTTTTGTCAATTGCCCCAGCTTAGCAGTCTCAGGTGTGTGGTTGGATAGCACTCTTTCCTCTTTGTGCAGGATGAGACTCAATGCAACCTCTTTTACACTTGCAATTTCATTGAGGGAGCAAGGATATTCAGAAATTACAAGATTATTTCATAGATGGAAGAAGGTAAAAATAAGCCAAAATTGATTCTCATCATTAAGAAAATGAAGAGAGAAGTCACAGAATGGGCACAAATGTTTGCAATCCAAATATCTGACAATGTGATATTACCCAGAATATCTGAAGAGCATGCTCAACCAAAATAAAATGAATAAGTCAATAGAATAGGGACCAAAGATTTGAATAGACACTTAACAAAAGAAGATACATATATGATCAGTCAATAGACCAATGAAAAGATGCTCACAATCATTACTTATCAGGGAAATGAAAATTCAGACCATGAGGCTATGCCATTGCATATCCAGTGGAATGATAAAATTACAAGGACTGCAAAGACCAGTTGTTGGCCAGCATGTGGGACAGCTAGAATTCTCATACACTGCTGGTGGGGTTGTAAATTGCACAACTGCTTTGGAAAAGTATTAGAAAGCTGAAAATACATCTATCATACAACCCAGTTATTTCACATGAGAGAAATGAAGACATATGTCTCCTCTAAGATTTTTACATGGATTTTCATAAGTTTTGTCAGTGCTGAAAACTGGAAACAACCAAAATGCTCATCAAAAAGTAAATGCATAAATGAAATGTGATATATGCATTGCAGAGAGTGGAATTCTAGCCAGCAATAAAAAAGAACAACTATGGTTACATACTACAATATGATGAATCTCAAAATAATATGCTGCTTGAAAGAAGCAGCATGCAACACATACCGTATAATCCCATTTACATAAAATGCAAACCAATCTATACTGACGGACCAGGGCAGTTGTAAGGAGTACAGTGGGGGTGGGGGAAGCAGTGAGCTGCAAAACAGCAGACAGAGGCGTTGTTTTGGAAGGTGTTAGAAATACTCTGTAGCTTGGTTGTGGTGGTGTTCTCATGGGTGCATGCAGTTGTCAAAACTCTTTAAAAGGTGCTCTTTGAATAAATGCAATATGTTGTAAATAAATTATTCCTCAACAATGTTGGTAAGGAAAAAAGATAGATTGTTGAAAACAAGAATACTAATAAAGTTTATAACATGTAGAATATATATATGTATCCTACAGTAGCACAGTGTATGGGAGAGTGAAGTGGAGGTGTACAGTTGTATTGTTGTGAGGTCCTTACATTATCTGTGAAGTGGTATAATATTTGAGGGGAAAATATGATAATTTAGAGATGCATATTTTAGCCCATAGAAAAATCTCTAAAAAAAACAGAGTAGCATAGTTAAAAATCTAACAGTGGAATACTACAAATTATTCAATTAATCAAAAGGAGGCAGGAGCAGAGGGGAAAGGGAACAAAGGACAAATGGAACAAATGGAGAAAAATTGCAAGATAATAGTTTTAAAGACAATCATGTAGGTATATGTGGTTCAAACACTCAGATTTGCAAACTTTTAGACACAATAAGTCAAGACAGAGCTAGATGCTTTCTGTAAGAAACCTACATAAAATATAAAGACAAATAGGTTAAAAGTATGCAAAAAAATTATACCTGCAAACACTAACTATGAAAGAGAGCTGGAGCAGACTTTAGAAAAAGGAATATTTCCGAAGAGAAAGCGGAATACTACATAGTGATAAAGTAGTCCACTCATTTAGAAGGCATAGCAATCTAAATGTGTAGGAACTCAACAAAATAGCCTCAAAACGTGTGACGCAGAGATGGAAAGGACTAAAAGGAGAAATTAACAAATTCAAAATTATGGTTGTGGACATCAATCCTCCTGAGTAATTGACATAATAAAAAGATAGGAAACCAGTAATGCTATAAAAAATGTGAACATCACTAATGAACTTGACCTAAATAACATTTCTTGAACGCTCTACCCAACAATAGTACCTATCAACAGAACATTTATCAAAACAGACCATGTAAATTTAAAAGAATTGAAATCATACAAAGTGTGTTCTCTGGCCCTGACCAGTATAGCTCAGTTGGTTGGGCATCGTCCCACAAAGCAAAAGGCTGCGGGTTCAGTTCCCGGTCAGGGCATGTGCCTGTGTTGCCGGTTTGGTCCCCAGATGGGGCGTGTCCAAGAGGCAACCAATCAATGTTTCTTTCCATCTCTTTCTCCCTCTCTCCCCCTCTGTAAAAATACATAAATAAAATCTTTTTAAAAGTGTGTTTTGTGATTATAATGAAATAAATTAGAAAAAAATAATAGGAAAATATTTGGAATAATCCCCAAATCAAAGGAAACTAAACATCATACATAATTCACAGGTGAAAGAAGAAATTACAAGGGAAACTAGAAAACATTTTGAGCAAAATGAAAATGAAGCACAACATATCAAAATCTGTTATATACAGCTAATGCAGTGCTCAGAGGAAAATTTATACATTTAAGTGCATATAAAAGTTCAAAGCCAGTGGTGTAAATTTATATTTTAAGAAGCTAGAAAAAAGAACAAATTAAACCCAAAGTAAGCATAAAGAATAATAAGAATGAGAGCAGAAATCAGTGAAATAGAGAAAAAAATAATTAAGCCAAAAACTATTTTTTTCCTTTCAAAAGGCAGATAAAATTGACAGACCTTTAGCTAGATTGATCAAAAAAAAAAAAGAGGGAAACACAAGTTACCGTATCTAGGGTAAAAGAGAGGATGTCACTATGGATTCTACAGATGTTCAAAACACAGAATTAAATATGGGGGCTGGGAAGACATAAGTGGGTTTGCAGTTGTTTGGATGGAAAATAATACAATAATTAATAAATAATAGAAGAACGAACTCTGTATTTTGCACGCGCACAGCCGTAAACCTGCATGTGCCCTACCCTGTATCGTTGTTGCCGTTGATGTGTCAGTGTAATGCAGTACATTTAACATCGTAAATGAAACAGATGTGTTTCTTGAAAGGTACATAATACCAAAAATGGCTTAAAAAGAAAGAAAATCTGAATAGCTTTATCTGGCATTACTGGTGAAATCTGCCGAATTTTTAAGAAAAGAAAATATGTTAATTTTACACACACTCGTTTAGAAAATAAGGGAGAAAACTTTCCCACAAATTGGAGCATTAGGCTGACACCAAAAACCAGACAAAGGCATGAGAGCAGTGTCCCTGATGACCAAAATATTAGTAGTTCTGATGCAGCAAAATATAAAACTGATAATAGGAGTGACTAAGTGGGGTTTATCCCAGGAATGTTAGGTTGTCTTAACATTTGAAAATAAATCTATACAATGGAACACATTACCAATATAAAGGAAAGGAGTTCACAGTAAACATCTCAGCGGATGGCCCTCAGTTGATGGAGAGGATCAGCTAAGCGACACCTCATAGGGCCGTTGGCTGTCGCTGTAATCAGTCCCCAGCGTCCGGCTTCCTTGGAGAAGACCAGTGTGGCCAGGCTTCAGGGCACTTCCTTGTATCCTTCCAGCAAGTTCTAGGTGCTTCGAGGAAACTGCTCAGCCCATGTGTTGACCACCTTTGACCTTCACATCTGATCCTGAGGCTTCCTCTGCGTCCTGGAGTTTGGCTGAGCACAGAAGATGTTCAGTGAAGTTTTATTCCTAGCAGTGATGACAGGCGAGGACTCATTTGAAAATAGACTTTACAAACAAGGCTGATAGGAGGGTCTTCAGAAGAAGGGGGAGAGGGAAAGCTGCAGTGTTTTGAAAGATGGCAGAGGAGAACGCCAGAAGCGAGGGAAGGCGTGCGGGTGGAGGAAGGTGCCCAGACATGGCCATGGCACTGCGCAGTAGTCGTGCCGCGGGCAGCTGAGGCGTGAGGAAAATGGGCTCGGCATTTTGAAGGAAGAAATGGCTTATAATCTGTATTACTTTTTCTTGGTGCCGTAACTAACTGCCACAAACTTGGTGGCTTAAAATAACACATTTATTATTTCATAGTTCTGTAGGTCAGAAGTCTGAAATGCATCTCGCTGATGAAAAGCCAAGGCTACAGTCCTTTTGGAGGCACTAGAGAAAAATAGATTGCCTTGCCTTTTCTAGCTCCTTGAAGCTGCTTTGCCACTTGGCTCATGGCCTCTTCCTTCATCTCAAAAGCTGGCTGAGTCTTCCTCATGCTGCATCATCCTGCCTGCTTTGTTGTCATGTCTCTCCTGCCATCCTCTCTTAGAAGGACCTTCGTGGTGACACTGGCCCCACGTGGATAGTCCCAGATAACCTCTGACCTCAAGCTCCTTAATTTAATTGCATCAGCAAAACCCCTTTGTCACGTGGGTAGCAAAGTCTCAGGCTCCAGGTGTGACCACCTACACACCAGAGGGGCCATGCATCTGCCCAGCACATAGTTCGCTTCAGAATTTTCCATGGAAGTAGAATTGAAAACATTAACAATACAAGTCCTGGCCAGGTGACTTGGTTGGAGCACCATCCCATGCGCCAAAAGCTGTGGGTTCAACACAAGTCAGGGCATATACCTAGGTTGCGAGTTCGATTCCCAGTTGGGACATATATAGGAGGCAACCAATCCATGTTTCTTTCTCACATTGTTTCTCTCTCTCTCTCTTTTCCCCTTCTCTCTTGTCCTCTTTCTCTAAAATCAATGAACATTTCCTCATGTGAAGATTAAAGAAAAACATTAGCAACACAAGAGATGTGAAACATTTTTTGCATGCAGGGTAGAAGGCGGTTTGGAATATGCTGCTATCTGCGTGGACTAAAGCAGGAAGAGAGGTGAGTCAGTGCCGATGTAAGCAGAGGCCTGTGCGGGGACTGGCAGAAGGATAAGCATGGACAGAGCTGGAGGAGCAGGTGCGGGAGCCTCAGATCGCAGGGTGGCAGTTCTGAGGGGCACGCGCAGCCTCTGGGAGCTCTGAGGGAGGTGTGGGTTTTACCCTGCGCTGTGTCCCTCCAGTGTGCTGGGGCACTGCTGCGTGTCACATGTCTCTACTGGTCTTGCAGGTGTGCTGGGGTCCTCCTGGATGAGGGTGTCTTCCGGGGGAGGAGCTAGTGGTGGGACTGAAGACCTACAGCACCTGGGAGAACATCCGCTGTCTGCAGGACTACCGCGAGTGCACTGGAGGCACGGTGGGTCCGAGGCCCCCATCCCGCAGGTCCCCACGTCTCAGCACACGTGGGGGAGCACCTTGTGCCAGGCAGAACCCCCAACAGCCCCTGTGGCTCTGGGTACATCGCTCATCTTTGTCTGTGCATGCCCCCCTCATCCAGTGCTGCAGGACCAATTCTGACCGTGTCTGTGGAAGGCTCGGCCACAGTGCCTGGCCCATGGAGCCTGTGGGAAATGCCACTAAATGTGGTGGTGGTGGTGGTGTGGACAGTATGGCCAAGGGCCAGTGAGGATCGGGGATCAAAGCTCTGCCTCAGTGTTTTAGTCCTGTGGGGAGAGACCAGGAGAGGACCCCAGGAATTTCTAGCCTGGGGAGGAGGCACACCAGACATGCCAAGCATTTAGACGACTTGGTGCATTCCCGTCCAGACTGGCCTGGGTGGTGAGGGGTACCAGGGGTGAGAAATCCCGTACAAATGTTTGGGGGGTTGTGGGTGACTAAGAACAGCAGGGACCTGTGCCCTGTTGCTACCACCCTGAGAGCAGAGATGCCTGTGGGATGCAGGGAGACTCTGTACCTTGTGGGGGCCCAGAGCAGAGAGAAGGGGGTCCCAGTGGGGTCTCTGAGGGCAGGACAGTGAGCTCTGTGGCTGTGGACCTGTGACTTGGTCATATGGCAGGACTGTAAGTGTCAGTGGTGGTGGCAACTGCGGTTCAGCCCCAGAGGGCAAACCTGTGTCAGCAACCCTGGACGGCGCCGCTTCCTAGGCCCCCAGACATCGCCTCATGGAGAGTGGGACCTTTGGCTTCAGTTTAGTTTTGAAATTGGCTGAATATTTGCCTCCAAACAGCAATTCTGAACCTGAAGGGATGGGTGAAGAGTTTTAGCCTCAGTAAGAAGAGGTCAAGAGGAGGTCAAGGGCAGGTATAGAAAATAAAATGGAAGGATGAGTGTCTGGAGAGGGGCCTCCCCTTTCCCTGCATCAGCCCAGGGGCCCACGGAGGGGCCGAGGGGCGAGGTGAGAGGGGCTGGACCTGCATGGCAGGTGGGGTGAGGGTTTCCCCACATGAACAACGGCGGTGAGAACGAGTGAGCGCCTCCTGGGTTCTCCCATCTGAGAGTCAGTGATTGTTTTCTCTGAAGGAGGCTCAGTAAAGATGCTCATATGACATGGGAGCTGTGATTGGTCACGTGTGTGCTTGTGTTCGTGGTGAGGGAGGTGCTGGACATGCTTGCTTGGCCCTGTGGGATGTTGTGATGTTGCGTGTCATCTACACGGAGAAGGAGAATGGAGAAGAAAGTGACAGCTGGCACATGAAGTCTCTAAGGCCCTCTGAGGTGGCCAGGGGCACTGCCTCATTGGGACCACTCCTAGTGCCCTGATGTGCTGGCAGCCTTGCTGGGGGCCTGTTTCCACCTGCAGCTCCAGGGAGGTGGCTACACCTCAAACAGGACATGGCAACACCTGGGAACAGCTCAGGGGTTCCTAGCACAGCAAGAAGGGTTAGGCCAGCAGCTGGGAGATGAGACCCGAAGTACCCTGAGGTAGAGCAGCCCGCACAGGGCAGGGCTGGGGCACTGCTGGGGCTGCTGGGCAGACTCAGACACTGTGGCCTGTGGTTAATCACTCAACCTGAGGGGCCACTCCAAGCCACTGTGGACTTTGAGTCTTCTAGTCTGCCTCCCGTGGCTCATTTCCTTTAACTTCTTCATGGCCGGCACACCCGAAGGTCTCCTCGCCCACATCATACCTGCCCCACACAGGGCCTTCCCCACACTGGGCCCTCCCACCTCCTCTCGGCCTGCTCGATGCTCCATCCTTAGACCCAGCCCGGTGCTCCATTCTGGGAGGCTATGTTCACCTTCGGTCAGTCTTGAGCCCCATAAAAAACAGCCCTTGCCCTGCTGTCCTGTGGCCCTGTCTTCACCGCCCAGCACTACGAGGGCAGAAGTGACCCCTCTTCTGTGTTACAGAAGAGACATGGCACTGGAGGGCTGCTCTTCAGGCTGGGTGCCAGCCTAGACCCCACCAGGGCCCTTCTGGGAGCCCCTCAGCACCCAGGGTGCAGGGGCCCTGGTTTCCATTTCTGTTCCCTTCCTTCTCCTCCCCACCTTCGTATCCCCTCAATGCGTAGTATAAGGCTATTGATAGAGACACAAATATTTGTTGAAAGGCAAGCATGAGCATCTTCTAATTTATCCAGTTCAGATCCCCACACACAGCGTCGTCTTCAGGAATGGTAAGGATATGGACTTGAGTCTGGGGGCCGCTTAGATGACACTGAAAACCCCCTTGCAGCCTGTAGGTCTTGCTTCTAAAAGATGTGTTTCAGCACACGTTCCTGGTCTTTGGAGCCAGCGCCACACAGTGTGACCTCAGGCAAGTTATTCCCCTCTGTACACCTCGGATTTCTCATTGATAAAATGGAGATAAGACTTCCTGTCTAGAGGTTGTGAGAGCTAAATTATATGAGCTGAAGAGCATAAAATGCTTCTGTGTGAACCCAGCAAGTAGCAGTTGACATCTTTATGATGTGCCTACTGTGGGTATTTGGAGAGGAAAAGGCCATGCAGTCTCATTTACTTGCCATAGTGCCAGGTGTATGCAGGGCCTGGCCAGGTGGGGCAGGTCTGGGTGGCAGCCGGGCTGGGCCAGTAAGCCTGGGGAGGGGTGAACAAGAGCCTCCAGATGTGTGTTGGGGGACCGCAGGGAGGGTACTGCGGCACACAAGGTGGAGGTATGGGAGAGTGAGGCACATCTAGGGACATCGGCGTGGGCATGGGCTGGGTTCAAGGGAGGGCTTGGGAAAGAGAGGACTGAGGAAAGACAGCTGGAATTAGGCCCTGCAGAAGGCGTAAACCCTGACCACACGGCTGCTTGAGGCAGGCACTCAGATGGCCCCTTCGGTCCCGAGAACCACATGGTACAGCTGATCAAGTTCACACGGCCGAGGCCAACAACACAGTGCCTGGCATGTGTGGGCACTTGGCAGTGTTAGATATTCTGATTTATTGCTGTTTTACAGACAAGTAAACTGAGGTTGGGCCATACGGGCTGAGAGGACAGGAACCAAGTCCAGGATTAGAACAGCCCTACTTATGGCTATAGTGCTGAGTTCTGTAAGACCCTGGTGACGGACAGAAGGACAGATGAACTGATGACAAATAGGATGGTGGATAGATATATCATTTGTGTTCATTTTTCTTTCTTACTCTTAGAATTTGGAATTAATCCACAAAACTGGGCCCTCTTGTTTTATTTCTACCCCCTCGCCCCACCCCCCACCTAACACTTTTTTTAAACATCTGCCTTTATTGTTACCTTTTTAAGACAAAAACATGGGTATTGCCCGCAGGCTACTCATATTCATAGCGATGGCACTATTCATGAGCTCTCAAACCTGCACGGGCCCATCTTGACAGCTCCTTTGTAGCGCGGTGTAGGAGATAGGGACTTAAGATGAGGGCCAGGATAGGAAATCATTCTACAGCTTATCAAGATATGAATATATATGGCACCTAATTTTTGCCTGTACTCCAACCACATGACCCTGTGGAGTCCTGCTTCCGCTGACTGCTGACTTTAGTGTTTGCTGCCATTCCCAAAGTGAGCACCTGCTGGGGAGGGCAGGTCTTCAGTAAAGCATATTACTAATAACATTTATGGTGCAGTTTTTACTGACTTCAACAGTGATGCATATCCATTGTGGGAAAGTTTGAGAAGACAAAAAAAAAACACAAAAAGGAAAGTAAATATTTCCCACAAACACACTTTCCAGGGGTGATTGCATCACTGACATTGCATTCTTTCTTTGCATGGTGTGCATTTATGTTTAAAATTGTATCACCTCCCTGTTTCACCAAAGGGTTGATACTCCTTTGTAGTCCAGTTGTAATGGCTGGTGCTATCATTTATTCAACCAGTCCACTAGGTTATGTCAAGTTATTTCATTATAAGAAGTGACAGTATTGACAACATTCTAGTACCTATTTTTTATTTTTGCATACCTGTGATTGTTTCCTGGGGATCAAGTATTTAAATAATATTTGTATTGTCAACAAAGGCTACACCCATCCCTACTCCCGCCAGGAGTTGAACATGGATTTTAATAGTTGCTGGACCAGTGACATTGAACTCTCAACTGTGACCTGAAGTAAAAGATACACTTTTCATTGCTATCCTGTATATACAAACCTGCATACACGAAATCAAAGAGAAATTTCATGAAGCAGTCAGTGTTCACTTTATCATTGAGCTGTGCTCTAGTATTTTCTTTGCATTTTATATGATTTTAAGAAAAGCTAGTCATGATGCCTTAAAGTGATTTCATGACCTGCAGTGTGTCACAGCCTGCTGTTTTCAAAACACAGCCCAGGCTCAGTGATCAGACAGAAGGGGCGTGCTCCACGTAGTTCGGAGCTGCAGGTCAGCAGAGGGTATCCATGGCGATAGAAAGAAGTTGGGGTTTAAGAGGATACCTTTTCTATTTCAGTCAATGGGGTGGCTTCTGCTGAGACCCAAATCTCTGATAGTTCAGTTTTCACTGGAATGTTACTAATTTTGCCCTTTGGGAAAAGATTATGTGTTTGGAAATGGGAAAGAGATAGGGCCTTTGAATGTTGCCTAAGTGTTGATGCTCACAAAGAATGATCAGTTTGTCCTGGCTGGCCATGGATCTCAGGAGGGGAATCAGTGTGCAGCAGCCCAGCATTTGGTCCAGGCTGGGGTTCATGCTTCCACATTGTTGCTCTTAAACTCTTCTGTGGAAACCTTTGGATTCTGTAATACTTTCTCCCCACATTTCAATGGTTCCCTAGCACTTGGTGGTGGATTTTAATACCATTATCACTCTGTATCAGGACATCACAGGAAAGTCTGAGGTTGGCTGTTCCTATAGGAGCCTTGGCAATGGCTGCTTTCTTGGGGTGACAGGCCGAATGTTGTAAGAGTGACATTTAGTTGCTTAAAGAACATTCTTAGCAGTGAAATAGATAAATGCAGAGTACACAGAGAAGTGAAACTGTAGAATTAAATCACTTTTTTTTGGTCTTTTACTACTTTTGTTTCCAAGCTCAGATTTTTCAAACATCTGTATCTTTTCAGCATAGTGTGTTACTTTTTGTGGATACAGCCTGGGGCAAATGAGATTTTATACAAAAAGATTTCCCCCCCTAAAATCAGATTATCAAATGAACAATTCTGGTTGGAACTTTCAAAATTTGTGTTCATGCAAATACTTCATTGCCTTAATGACTGCTGATTAAGAGTCCTTGTTACATGTTTGTGAGTTCCTTGTTCTAAAAGCCAGGTGATATGAGGGGTGCACTGCATACTGTGCATTAAACTGAGAGGTTCTAAGATTCCTAGAGACTTCTGCTTCTGACCAGGGAGAAGTAACATGCAGCAGATGTACCCGTCTTCCTGACACAAAAAGAAGGCAGATACTAGACTGTGTGTGTATGTAGTTTGTATATAGCACTAAACAGTTTGTAAGATGCTGGATGTCAGGCCTTGAAGGACAGTACTTTCTGAAAGAGAGGAAACAAACTAAATGAAACCTCTAATTGCCCCATTTACTGCCTGAGTGGGTCTCCATGCTATGCCTCAGGAGGAGGAACTCAGGCAGAGCACAGCAAACTTCCTGATTGGAAGACTTGGAGCGGAGCATCCAGGGAGACCAAAGCATCTGGCATTCACACAATAGAGGACTTAACAGAAGAGAAGTGGACAGAGAGATAGCTTGGAGATCTGCAGCGGGCTCCCTTTGAGTATTCAGCTGAGCACTGATTGCTGCATGTGTGTGAGGAATGAATCACCCAAAAGGATCAGAAGGAATAGTAGCTGGTGCTCACACAGGACGAAAAACTGTGCCTTTCCAACCAGCCTGCCTGGAATAATGCAAGACTCACAGCCAGAGGAAAAAAAGAAATGTGATATATAAAATAACAGAGATAAGGATTATGGCATGTTTATCATTGGAAAAATGAAAGCAAGAAAGAGTGTAACCACAGTAATAAAAAATAGAAATCTAAAATTCTGTACTCAGCAAAGTTATGTTCCAGGAAAAAAAAAGTTTAATAAAGACATGTTTGTGAGGACCCAAGATGACAAAGGAGTAAGTGGAAGCTGCACTAACCTCCCAGGACCAATCTGGAATAAAACTAAATTATAGAGAAATCATCCTGAATAACTAACTGAACACTAGCTGGAGAGAAGTCTTATAACCACGGGCAGACAGAAGAAACCACTTCACCACAACAAGACTTGTGAAGAGTGTGGAGGAGACACAGCAGGGCTGGCTGGGCTCCCATGGGCAGCAGCTGAAGTTCCAGAGGGATATTTTGGCAGCTGGGGGGACTCCCCCTGAGAAGTGTGGGATCTAAACCCAAAGCTGGGCTCCCTAGCCTACAGCACCAGACCCAGAAAGCAAACCAGATAACATCCAGCTGTGAAACAACAGGGTTTCAATGAATCCCACACAAGTTGAACCCAAAGAGGCCTACACCAAGACACATCATAATTAAAATGACAAGGCTTAAAAAAGGAGAGAATCCTAAAAGCCACAAGAGAAAAGCAAGTACTTACATACAAGGGAGCACCAATTAGACTGTCATGTAACTTCTCTACAGAAACATTTCAGGCCAGAAGGGAATGGCATGAAATATGCAAGGTGATGAAAAGCAAGGACCTACAACCAAGGCTACTTTACCCAGCAAGGCTATCATTTAAAGTTGAAGGAGAAATAGGGAGCTTCCCAGACAAGAAAGAGCTAAAGGAGTTTGTTAACACCAAACCAGTACTGCAATAAATGTTCAAGGGCTTGCTTTAATAAGAAGAAGAGAAAGAAGAAAAAATAAAACAGAGAAAATACTTGAACAATAAAATGGCACTACATATGTATCTATCAATAATCACCTTAAATGTAAATGAATTAAATGTTTCAACCAAAATACATAGGGTAGCTGAATGGATAAGAAAACAAGACCTCCCCTGGCTGGTGTGGCTCAGTGGGTTGAGCGCACCAGTCTGTGAACCAAAGGATCGGCAGTTCTATTCTCAGTCAGGGCACATACCTGGGTTGCGGGCCAGGTCCCCAGTAGGGGGTGTGTGAGAGGCGACCACACACTGATGTTTCTCTCCCTCTCTCTTTCCCCTCCCCTCTGTCTAAAAATAAATAAAATCTTCTTTTAAAAAAGAAAACAAGACCCATATATACGCTGCCTCCAAGAGACTCATCTCAGATTGAAAGGTACACACAGACTGAAAGTAAAGGGATAGAAAAAGATATTTCATGCAAATGGAAAGGAAAAAAAATTGGGGTAGCAGTACTTATATCTGACAAAATAGGCTTTAATACCAAGGCTATAGTAAGAGACAAAGAAGGATACTACATAATGATAAGGGGAACAATACATCAAGAGGATATAAACCTAGTAAACATTTATGCACCCAACATAGGAGCATCTAAACATGTAAAGCAAATCTTGATGGACTTAGAGGGAGAGATGGACAGAAATACAGTCATAGTTGGAGATTTTAACACCACATTGACTTCAATGGATAGATCTTCCAGGCAGAAAATCAACAAGGTGAGAGAGGCCTTAAGCAGTATTTTAGATCAAATGGATGTAATTGATATCTTCAGAGTATTTTCCCCCAAAGCAGCAAAATATACATACTTTTCAAGTACACACAGAATGTTTTCTAGGATAAACCATATGTTAGGACACAAAACAAGTCTCAATGAATTTAAGAAGATTGAAATCATACCAAGAATATTGAAAAACACTCAAAGACATGGAAGCTAAATAACATGTTATTAAACAAGGAATGGGTCAACAATGA
Organism: Anoura caudifer; assembly: GCA_004027475.1. NCBI lineage: Eukaryota > Metazoa > Chordata > Mammalia > Chiroptera > Phyllostomidae > Anoura > Anoura caudifer. The sequence goes on from PVKU01003272.1 coordinate 175,466, forward strand.
GATCAACGAAGAAATCAAAGGTACCTTGAAACAAATGAAAGTGAGGATGCAACTATCCAAAATCTGTGGAATACAGAGAAAGCAATCCTAAGAGGGAAATTCATAGCATTACAGGGCTATTTAAACAAACAAACAAACAAACAAAAAAAAAAAACCCCAAGAAAAAGCTAAAATAAACAATCTAAATCCACACTCAAAGGAACTTGAAAAAGAACAACAAACAAAGCCAAAAGTGAGTAGATGGAAGGAAATAATAAAGATCAGAGCAGAAATACACAAAATAGAGTCTAAAAGAATGATACAAAAGATTACTGAATTCAAGAGCTTGTTCTTTGAAAGGATAAAGAAGATTGACAAACCTTTAACCAGGCTCATCAAGGAAAAAAGAGAAAGGACCCAAATAAATACAATCAGAAATGAAAGAGGAGAAATAACAACCGATTCCAAAGAAATACAAAGGATTGTAAGACAATATTATGAACAACTATATGCTAACAAACTGGATGACCTTGATGAAATGGATAAATTCCTAGACACGTACAATCTTCCAAAATGAAATCAGGAAGAATCAGAGAATCTAAATAGACAGATTACACCTAGTGAAATTGAAGCAGTAATCAAAAAATTTCCAACAAACAAAAGCCCTGGAGCAGATGCTTTGCAGGTGAATTTTACCCAAATTCCAGGAAGAACTAACACATTTCTTTCTCAAGCTATTTTATAACATTCAAGAGGAGGGAAGACTCCCAAATTTATTTGTCAAGGCCATCATTATCCTAATTCCAAAGCCAAATAGGCTACAAAGAAAGAAAATTACAGCAATGCATTAAAAAGATCATGCACCATGATCAAGTGGGATTTATTCCAGGAACACAAGATTGTTACAACATTTGCAAGTCAATAAATGTGATTCACCACATAAACAAAATGAAGGATAAAACCACATGATCATATCAATAGGTGCAGAAAAAGCATTGATAAAATCCAACACCCATTTATGATAAAAATTCTCAGCAAAGTGGGAATAGAAGGAACATACCAAAACATAATAAATGCCAAATATGACAAACCCACTGTCAGTATCATACTCAATGGGCAAAATCTACAAGTGCTCCCTTTAAGATCAAGAACAAGACAGAGGTGTGCACGTCCACTACTTTTATTCAACATAGTACTGGAAGTCCTAACCATATCAACCAGACAAGAAAAAGAAATAAAAGGCATCCAGATTGGAAAGGAAGTAGTCAAACTGTCTTTATTTGCAGATGACATGATACTGTACATAGAGAACCCCAAAATTCCACCAAGATACTACTACAACTGACAAGCAAATTTGGCAAAGTAACAGGATACAAAATTAATATCTAGAAATCAGTTGCATTTTTATATGCCAATAATGAACTATCAGAAAGAGAAATTAAGGGACACTCCCATTCACATGGTACAAAAATGATAAAGTACCTAGGAATAAACCTAAGCAAGGATGTAAAAGACCTGTTTTCAGAAAGTTATACGACACTAAAGAAAGAAACCGAAGGGGAGACAAATAAGTAGAAGCACATACTGTGTTCATGGATAGGAAGAATTAACATCATTATAATGTCCATATACCCAAAACAATCTATAAAGTCAAAGCAATTCCTATTAAGATTCTAATGATGTATTTCACAGAACTAGAACAAATATTTCAAAAATTTATATGGAACCACAAAAGACCCCACACCACAACAGCAATCCTGAGAAAGAAGAACAAAGTTGGATAAATCACGCTATCTAATATCAAACTATACTATGAGGCCATAGTAATCAAAACAGCATGGTACTGGCATAAAAACAGACACATAGATTAATGAGACAGGATAGAGAGCCCAGAAATAAACCCACATCTTTATAGTCAATTAATATTTGAGTGAGGAAGGAAACACATACAATGAGCTAAAGAGAGTTTATTCAATAAATGGTGTAGGGAAAATTGGACAGATAATGTGTAGAATAATGAAACTAGACCACCTTCTCACACCACATACAAGAATAAATTCAAAATGGATTAAAGACTCAAATATTAAACCTGAAACCATGAAAATCATAGAAGAAAATATAGGCAGCAAAATCTCGGACACTGCTTGTAGCAGTATGGTATCAGCTATATCTCCTGAGGCAAGAGAAACAAAAGAAAAAAATAAACAAGTGGGACTCCATCAAACTACAGAGATTTTGCACAGCAAAGGAATCATCAACAAAATAAAAAGATAACCAAGGACTACCAGCCAAGATGGAGGAATAGGTAGATACACTTTGCCTCCTCACACATCCAAAGGAAGGACAACAGCAAATTTAAAAACAAAAAAGTAATCAGAACTGCCAGAAAATAGAACTGTATAGAAGTCTGACAACCAAGGAGTTAAAGAAGAAACATTCACCCAGACCAGGAGGTGGGGCGGAGATGGGCAGCTGGGGTGGAGAGGACTGGTCGCAGGCAGATGCTGGAGGGCTGGAGCGAGAGAGGTGATAGCTGGCAGAGCAGGCAGTCCCACATTTGCATGTGGATGAACCAGGGGGAACAGCCAGGGAGTGAGGAAGACCAAGCAACCCAGGATTCCAGCACAGGGAAATAAAGCCTCAAAACCTCTGACTGAAAACACCTGTGGGAGTTATGAGGGCAGGAGAAACTCCCAGCCTCACAGGCGAGTTCCTTGGAGAGACCCACAGAGTCTTAGAACATACACAAACCCATGCATTGGGGAATCAACACCAGAAGGGCCCAATTTGCTTGAGGGTAGCAGAGGAAGTGACTGAAAGCTGGCTGAGAGCTCAGCAAGTGGCATTGTTCTTTCTCGGACCCCTACCCCACATACAGCACCACAATGCAGGGACGAGGGTTGCCCTGCCCTGGCAAATACCTAAGGCTCCACCCCTTACTACATAACAGGCTCACTGAGACAAAAAAAAAATGACCCAAATGAAAGAACAGATCAAAGCTCCGGAAAAAATACAACTAAGTGATGAAGAAATAGATAGCCTATCAGCTGCAGAGCTCAAAGCACTGATAATCAGGATGTTCACAGAAATGGTTGAGTATGGTCGCAAAATAGAGGGAGAAGTGAAGGCTATGCAAAGTGAAATAAAGGAAAATGTACAGGGAACCAACAGTGACAGGAAGGAAACCGGGACTCAAATCAATGGTTGGACCAGAAGGAAGACAGAAACATTCAACCAGAATAGAATGAAGAAACAAGAATTCAAAAAAATCCTCATTTTTATGCGGATTTAGGAATCCTCAAAACAGGAGGCTTAGAAACTTTAAACATTCTAGCATCTGAATCATAGGGGTGGCAGAAGGAGAAGAAGAGCAAGAAATTGAAAACTTATTTGAAATAATAATGAAGGAGAACTTCCCCAATCTGGTGAAGGAAATAGACTTCAGGAAGTCCAGGAAGCTCAGAGAGTCCCAAACAAGTTGGACCCAAGGAAGCACACACCAAGGCACATCATAATTATATTAGCCAAGATGAAAGATAAGGAGAGAATCTTAAAAGCAGCAAGAGAAAAGGAGACAGTTACCTACAAAGGAATTACCATAAGGCTATCAGTTGATTCTTTGCAGGCAAGAAGGAGAGGCTGGAAAGAAGTATTCCAAGTCATGAAAGGCAAGGACCTACATCCAAGATTTCTCTATCCAGCAAAGCTGTGATTTAGAATGGAAGGGCAGATAAAGTGCTTCCCAGATAAGGTCAAGTTAGAGTTCATCATCACCAAGCCCTTATTATATGAAATATAATCATCACCATATGACCTTATTATATGAAAGGTTAAAGGACGTATCTAAGAAAAAGAAGATAAAAATATGAACAGTAAAATGACAACAAACTCACAGTTATTAACAACTGAACCTAAAACAACAAAAAAAACAACTAAGCAAACAAGTAGAAGAGAAACAGAACCACAGAAATGGAAATCACAGGGAGGGTTGTCAGCAGGGAGTGGGTGGGGAGATGGGGGGAAATGCACAGAGAATAAGTAGCATAAATGGTAGGTAGAAGATTGACAGGGGGAGGTTAAGAATAGTATAGGAAATATAGAAGCCAAAGAACTTATACATATGACCCATGGACATGAACCAAAGGGGGGGGAATGCGGGTGGGAGGGGGTGTGCACAGTAGAGGGGAATAAAGCGGGGGAACGGGACAACTGTAATAGTATAATTAATAAAACATTTTTTAAAAAACAAACAAATTAAGCAAACAACTAGAACAGAAACAGATTCACATCAATAGAGATCACATGGAGGGTTATCAGTGGATAGTGGGAGGGGAAGAATGGGGAAAAAGGTACAGGGAATAAGACGCATAAATGGTAGGTACAAAGTAGGGTGAGTTTAAGAATAATATGGGAAATGGAGAAGCCATAGAACTTACGTGTATGAACCATTGACATGAACTAAAGTGGGGGAATGGTGGTGGGGGGGTACAGAGCAGAGGGGAATTAAGGGGAGAAATAAATGGGACAACTATAGTAACATAATCAAGAAAACATATTTTTTAAAAAGTCAGATTATGAAAAAAGACAACCCACACAATGCGATAACATATTCACCTATATATCTGATAAGGGGTTAATATCCAAATTTATAAAGAACTTATAAAACTCAACACACACACAAAAAAAACAACCGAATTTAAAGTGGGCAAAGGACCAGAATAGACACTTCTCCAAAGAGGACATACAGATGGTCAATTGACATGTGAAAAGTTGCTTAATGTCACTCATTATCAGAGAGATGCAAATTAAAACCACAATCAGATATCATCACACACCTGTCAGAATGGCTGTCATCAATAAATGAAACAACTAGTGCTGGAGAGGATGTGGAGAAAGGGAATCCCTTGTGTGTTCTTGGTGGGAATGCAGATTGATGCAGCCACTGTGGAAAGCAGTATGGAGATACCACAAAAATGAAAAATGGATCTGCCTTTCCACCCAGCTATACCACTTCTGGGAATATATCCAAGGGAACTGAAGACACTAATTTGAAAGAACGGAAGCACCCCAATGTTTACTGCAGCATTAGTTACAATTGCCAAGATATGGAAGCAGCCCAAGTGTCCATCAGTAGATATGTTTATAAGACAACTATGGTACATTTCCACAATGGAATACTTCTCAGCCATAAAAAAGAAGAAAATTTTGCCCTTCGCGACAGTACAAGTGGACTTGGAGAACATTATGCTAAGTGAAATAAAGCAGTCAGAGAAAGACAAATACCATGTGATTTCACTCATATATGGAATCTAATGAACAAACTGAACTAACAAGGAACTTAGGGATGTACTGATAGATAGCAGGATGACAGCTGGGGTGCGGAGGATAGGGGATGGAGGGATTGAGGAAAAGGACTCGTGGACATGGACAACAGTGTGGTGATTGTGGGGAGAGCGGGTGTAAGGGGACTAAATGGTAATGGAAAAAATACAATAAAGATTAAATTAAAAAAACATGCTTTTGCAAAAGTTGAAAGGATTTATCACCAACAGACCTTCACTATAAGGAATATGAAAGGCAATTCTTTGGTAGAAGGAATTGATACTGGATAGAAATAATGGATTTATACAAAGGAATGAAAAGCTCCAAAAATAGTAACTATATGGGTTAACATATAAGATTTTTTCCTTAGTATTTAAATCTCTTTAAAAGATAATGGACTGTGTAAAAAAATCATAACAACTTAGAGTGAGGTTTATAACATAAAAATATAACATAAAGTTAAATGTATGACAATATCACAAAGGCCAGAAGAGGAGAAAAAGAAGTATGCTATTTATATTGTAAGTTCTCACAGTCTAGGTGACCTGTAGTGTCACCTGAAAATAGACCATGATAAGTTGGAGATTTATTCTATCCACTGTTAAGCTACCATAAAACAATAAAGAATTATAGTTAATAAACCAACGAAATAGTTAAATAGAATTATAACCAAGGGAGACATGAAAAGAAGAAATATAGGAAAATGAAGAGATTGTTCAAGTAGAAAACCAGTAGCCAGACGGTACGTGCAAGCCCAGCCATATTAATAAACACATTAAATGCAAATGCCACAATGAAAAGACAGAGACTGTCAGACTGGGTACAAAAATCAAGAATCAAGAAACATAAGTTAAATATAAAGGCAAAGAAGTAGGTTAAAAGTAAATGGATGGAAAAAGATATACCAAGCTAACATTCATCATAGGAAAGCTCGAGTGACTCTTAATATCAGATAAAGTAGATTTCAGGGCAAAGAATTTCACCAGTGACAAGCAAAGTCATTTCATAGTGATAAAGGGGCCAATTCATCAAGGGGACATAATAATCCTAAAACCAGTAGCAGCCCTCTGAGGCAGCTACTTCGGTTATCCCTACCTTGCAGATGAGGGAACTGAGGCTCAGAGCAGTCAGAAAGTTTGCCAAGGAGTTGAAAGCTTTATTTGAGCCCATGTTGATAGAATGAGGCTGTGCCCAGAGGATGAGTCAGGAAATCACCCTGAGGCGCCTGGGGGTGGGGGGGCGGGCACGGCAGCGGGGCTCCACTCCACTGTGTGGATGAGCAGATACACTTGGCAAATGAGACTCCATCACACCTAGCATTTGCGTACAGGTCCTTCTTCAGCCTAACAGGCCTCTCAACGTTAGGAGGCCTATGCTTACCAAAGATGAGGCACTGACTTCCATGGGGTGTTCCAGACCTGGCTTTCCAGCTAATTGTCCCTGACGACATGACGGATAGGCAGCTTTTCCCATGTCTGACTCTGTGCACACAGCCCAGGAACCAGGGGTTGTGGGGTCTCTTTGCTTTTGTTTACGGTCATTAAGTACTTTTCATACACATCGTCCCCTTGATAAATGCTTTATTATAGTAAGTTAGGTATTATATTTTATTAGACTTATTTACAGAGGAGGAAACTGAGGCCAGAGAGAGAGAGGGATGAAAGAACTTGCCCAAGGTTAGGCACCTAAAAAGTGCCCAAGCCAGGCTTTGAGCTCAGAGAGTCTGTCCAGAGCCCATGCACCAAATCACTGTGCCACGTGCAAGCAGGGTGTGCTGGTTTCTACACTTATGCTCCAGAAAATAGCTGGGTTCGTTTTAGTGGGATGAGCATGGTTTCAATTTAACCCATCACCTTGCATCTGTGCGACCTTGGGCAGGTCATTCCCCTTCCTGAGCCTGTTTGCAGGTGCCCAGAAGTGAGTGCTAGTTAAACTGTTTTTTCCATGATGGTGGAGGTAGGCTGTCAGGATCAGACCCTAGTTTCCCGGTCACATACTGTGAGGTGGTCCCCAGCTATTTCACTGTGATTTAGAGCTGAGGATAGGGGGCGGGGGGCGGGTGGAGATGTGAGTAAATTACTCACCCAACCTCTTTGTGAGTCAGGGAGGGGCTGGAACAGGAGCTGGGAAAGCATAGCCTGCTCCTGGCCCGCAGCCCGCACCGTCCCCAGTGGCCTGGGCTTCATGCTCACATGCAATCTTCATTTTGGCTTCTCAGTCTCAGTGTGTAAGTGAGAACCTTACCGCCTCATCAGACATGATGCAAACCCTTCACCTGCCCACGTGGAAATGCTCTACAGGCTCTGATTAGTCATGTGACTTGGACCTCTGCAGCTTCTCTCTGCTTCCCTTCTTTATTTAAGGCTTGACAGGGTCAGTCAAGTCCTTGAAGCTGTTGATATTTATCTGTACTTGCACATTGCCTCTTCTCCTCATCCAGCAAACCCAGACTGAATTTCCTGCAATCATCAGAGAGAGGAAGGGTGGTAGCTCACGGTCAGAGTTTAGTGACCTTGGACTTCACTCCTGGGAGCCTCGGTGTCCTTATCTCTGAAAGCCTAGCACACGGTAGGTACTCAATAAATGCTTGACTCTCCTCTTTCCTTTTCCTTGGTGTGATTACAGGCACAAGTACTTTTATTGCTCTTTGCTTTATTGCACTTTAGAGAAACTGTGTTTTCAACAACATTGACATGAGACCCTCCACCAACAAAAAGATTACAACTCTGAAGCCTCAGATGATGGTTAGCATTTTTAGAAATATAGTAGTTTTTAATTAAGGTATGTACATTTTTTAGACATAATGCTATTGCACATTTAATAGGCTACCGTAGAGTGTAAACACACCTTTTATATGCACCAGAAGACTAAATTTACATGTGATTTACTTTGTTGTCATATTTTCTTTATTGGATGATCTGGAACCAAACTGGTGATATCTCTGACATATGACCTGTACAGGGAGGACCCCAGTGCACTCCCTTGCTCCCCTCTTCTCCTCCACCATGAACCATTAGACATGTGTGGGAGCTGTCTGGTTGGGGCATCTCAGGGTGTGGCCTTGGGCCATGGAAGCAAGTCACATTCTCAGCAAATCTGACTTTCAAGCATCAGGATCTACAGAGACAGACCGGGAACCTCCACAGACTGCATGGTTCCCCTGCGTGCCACTGGGATGGAACTCAAGCCCCAGCTGCTGGGCTTGGCCCTGCACAGCCATATTCTTTCCTCACAGGGACCTGTTACAGCATCCCTTGGCCCTTGAGTGTTACCTGTACCTGGTTGCCCTTGGCCAGGGGCTGCACCTGCACACTGACCCCTGAATATTGACACTGGAAGATATCACTCCTGGGCCACTGGCCTCAGCATTGGTCTCCACAGCAGAACTGGGGCCCCTTCCACTGGGGCCGCTCCAGGAGAGCCTGCTCAGCTCGGCTCCCAGATGATCCATTTCTCCCCAGTGTGCTCCAGCATCCCATGGGGGGAGAGCAGCATTGGCTTGAAGCAGAGTAAAGAAATGTCTGTACAAAACTGGAGCAGGATGAAGTCTCAGGAGCGATCCATGGCCCAGCCTGATGGTAAGGTTATCAGCAAGCATGCACTGACCGATCCTTTCATGTTGGATGTAGAGCTGCTGAGAGCTGTTTGGAGACATGATCCAGCTGGACGACAACTGAGGCATTATATTGTAAAGGTTACATAAGAGAGCACTAAAGCAATTACAAGTGTTTGTAAATTTTTTTAAAAAGTGTGATGGTGAGCCCCATGGTTATTTAGTCAACTCAATCCAAGACTAAATTCCTCGAGTAAATTCAGCACCACCTCATCCATCTGGCATTGGCTATTTTCTGGAACATGGCCAAGGCCCAAAATAAGCAAAGCAGAACTCTGGGAATCTGAAAGAGGTGACATGAGGTCCTTGTGCTGAAGCTCAAGCCCTGACTCCCCTCCTGAGGTGGCCTGTTCCTATTATTCTTTGTCACCCATGGTTCCTGCTATCTTGGGGTGATGAAGGAATAGTCAAGGCAGAATAAGGGCAGGGGGTCTCAGCAAGCATCTAGGAGCTCTGGTCACCACGGAAGAGCAAGAACTGGGACTCAGGTGTTCAAGAGCAAAGCGAGCCCCTGCCCATCCCTGAGAAGGAATCAGAGCTCTTCTGGAACATGGAGTCCTGCAGACAAAGTGGTCTCTGTGCAGGCAGATGGGCTGGTGTAAGGAGGATAGTTGTTGGAGGGTCATCCCTCCATCCTGGACCACGCAGATTTGCTACTCCCTGAGATAACATAGGTAGTATTTGTTTAACTACTCAGCCTTTCACAGCAATCTCCTGGACATGCACTCTCAAAACAGATAAGTAGGTCAGCTTGACTTGGGTCTAATATGGCAGAGACCATTCTTCTCCCCATCCAATTTCTTAAGCAGAAACAGAGCTACAAAAACCCCTGGCTGGTGCCTGGGCCTTGTGCAGCCAGTGATGCTGACGGAGGGTTCTAAATCTGAAGGTTGTGGGTACAGCTGGCCAGGATTGCATATGGGGGCAGGGGAGGGACAGGATGGGCCTCACCATAACTCCAAGTGACTGGGTATCAGAGAAGAAGAGGTTCAGGTACAGCCCCTACTTGAAAAGGGTCCAAGGCCAGATAAGGCAACTGTTCTGAGAAGGGCTTGGCTGGGGTTCAAGTGTTGAACCCCAGTGGAAGTGCCTTCTCAGTGGTTACTGTGACTTTATTGGCCAGATCCTTTACTCAACCCCAACCTAATTTTCCTAGGGCACCAATGGGTCTCTTACTAACTCCCTCCTTTTCCATTTCATCAGTTGGATATCCCTTTCTCTGGACAGAGTGAGGGTCTTCAAGAAGAATCCCAACATTCTAGGGCTCTGAATTTATTCTAGGATTCTCATCTTTGCTGTCACTTTCTGAGAATTATGCAGACAATTGCCTGCTGGTTTCAGGGATGTAGAAAGATGGTGCAATGAAAATCACTTCATGATGATAAATTATTTTTCAACTTTGAGAGAACCTCACCCTAAGGTTAGAGGAGTCAGCTCTTACTTCACAAAAGAGGTTTCCATTTTTTGATCCTCTGATATGTGAGCCCCTGATAGATCCAGTGGCCGGGGTCTATACAGTTGTGACCA
>PVKU01003273.1:0-186514 GCA_004027475.1 Anoura caudifer
CCTCCGCCCTGAGTGGAGGGAGGCAGAGGTGTGCTGAGGGAGCAGCTGTGGAACTTCCCTCTACAGGAGCACCTGCTTTTGACTGCAGATTGCTTAGAAAGCCAATTTTTCCAAAAGAAGTCATGTTAACTGCACCATGGGAATTCTCCATTTAAAGGAGGTGGGAGGGGCCAATGCTCAGTCTTTGGTGATGAAAAAATACTTTTGGAGATACAGAGTTTAGCTTCTCCTAACTGCATAAATGATAAAATTCTTGTTTTATAAGTGTGCTTTTTAGAGAGAGCATAGATACAGCCTGCAGGATCCTTGAAGAATAGGTCTTTCTAAAGAGGCCACGGCTTCTAAAGGGGGTCTGCTGTCTGAGGCATGTTATGAACTAGAACGGCAGCTCTGAGCCAAAGAGCCCCCAGACTCCCATTCTGCGTCCTTTGCAGGTGTGGGTACGGGAAGCCCTGCTTTTCTGCAGTGGATTTTGTGGTGAGGACCTCGAATCCCTATTCTGCAGCATCATTTTGGTTTGGATTCCCTGCCTCAGGTGCCCTTCCCACGGAAAGGATCCAGCAGAGCAGGACACACCCTCCCTTAGGGAGGTGAAGGTGTGCGTGGGGGTGGAGATTCAACTCTGAGCCCTCTGTCCGCGCTGCGCATGCTCCCTCCCTTGCAGTCCTCTACGACGAGTTGCCCCGAGTGGAACCAACCCAGGTCTACTCCAGCGGGGCAGTCGGACACTGTTCTCTTAATTTGCCCATGTTTAAAACATGTAAATCTACTTCTGTTTAGAGGCTCGTTAGAAAGATGCAGGTCTCTGGCCTTGCCTCTTTCTGCCTTCTGCCATCTTTCTTACACCTCTGTCAGAACTCCAGGGCTTTCCAAAACAGCCACCCAAAGTCATGCAGCAGGTAGAGCTAGTGAATCAAGAACGGGGACTTGTGACACAGGGCGGGCACCCCGTGGGAAACAGACAAAGAACCCAGCCTTGTTAGTAGTATTGCACTTTTGAGATAGGTAGGTGAAGTGGCAGCAAAGGGAACCAGAAGTGGTTCTGTGGTGCCTGGAAATCTTCATTTTTGAGTTAACTTTTTTTAAAAAATTTTTTTCTGAGTGGAACAAAGACCAAGGCTTGACCCATGGCCCATCACCAGTGTATGTTACCAGGAAGAGTTGCTGAAATCCCCAGGAGTAATGAAAGGAGCTTACAGGTTAAAATAATGAAACATTTGAGAGACATAACCAATAAAAAAGAAAGAAGAAAATTAAATTATACATACCCACTGAAGTAGAAATACTAGAACAGATTGACAAACATTTAAAATAAGCAAAATGAGTACACAGCAAGTTAAAGGAAAATATTAGCGAAATGAAGCGCAACAAAGAAATTACAGAAAATATCCAAGTGAAAATATTCTGTGTGACAAATGTATTATTGAAACAAAAGTCATGATATACAGGATAAAATAACAATAATTGCAGTAAATTATAAGATCGAGAAATTCTCTCCCCAAATGTTCAGGTATATGGAGAAGAGAATTAGAACTATCAGTACTTATTCAAAGGCATTCAGGAATAAAGAACTTTATTTGCTCAATGGAAAGCTGGAAAGGAGGGAGAAAAAGAATAAACATTATAGGAAGTGAAAAAATTAAGATAAGATAGAATAAATTACAATGTAACAATGCTTAAATAAATCTAAATGAGTTAAATCAAAAGGTAAATTCTCTGTCTCGGCACATCTATTAGGGTGACTACTAAAATAAAAACAGAAAATAGCAAGTGCTGGCCAGAATGTGGAGAAATGAGGACCTTGTGCACTGTTGGTAGCATGTAAAATAGTGCATGCAGCTGCTATGGAAAATAGTATGAGGATTCCCCCCAAAATAAAAAAGGAACTACCATATAATCCAGCAATTCCACTTCTGGATATTTACCAGAAAGAATTGAGAGCAGAGACTCAAAGAAATATTAATATGGCCATGTTCATAGCAACATTATTTACGATCATCAAAAGGTGGAAGGAACCCAGATGAATGGATAAACAGATTGTGCTATACACACACATCATCAAATATTATTCAGCTTTGAATAGGAAGGAAATTCTGACATATGCTACAATATGGATGAACCTTGAAGACATGCTAATACAACAGACACACACATACACACACACGCACAAACAAATATTGCATGATTCCACTTATATGAGGTATAATAGGCAAATTCCTAGAGAAAGAAAATAGAATGTTCGTTACCAGGGTCTGGGGGTGGAAGAAAATGGGGAGTTATTGTTTAATGGGTAGAGAGATTCAGTTTTTCAAGATAAAAGAATGTTCTTGAGATGGATAATGGTGATAATTGCACAACAATATGAATGTACTTAATGCCACTGAACTGCACACTTAAAATGGCTAAATGGTAAAATTTATGTTATGTGTATTTTGCCATAATTAAAAAAAGACACATTCTTGATTGGATTCTAAAAGATCAATAATAGGTTGTTTACAAGAGATACATGTAAATGATAAAAGAGGGATGAAAATTAAAAAAAGATACTTCTTTATGAAAAAAGATATTGTGGGCAAATATAAACAAAAAGAAAACTGGGATAGCAATCCTAGTATCTGACATTCAAGGCAAAAATATGTTTTAAGACACCAAAAGGAAATTTATTACCTTGCTAACAGGAAGAATCGAATAGAAGACATAACTCAAGGTGAGAGACTAGTGGACTAAAAGGTTGGCTTATAATCCTATGAACAGGCATGTGGAAGAAGGTTTCTGAGTCTGGACTACTGGCAGCAACTTGAAGCTTAGGATGCTACCTGGCAGGCTTGGCCTGATGTTAAAGTTTGAACCTAAAGATTAAGCCAGAAAGGTCTATTTATTTGAGGACTTGGGGGCAAATTGAGAGGATCTGATTGGCCAAGAGGAGAAAGTGAACTGGAACTGGGTGAGAATCCACCCTGATGGGGTGAACTCGTCACAACTGGCTCCATAAATGTGCTGTATGCTGGTGATCTGGAAATCTGCAGGATTCTAACTGCTAGAGTCAAACAAACATGACAATCAGAATTTGATAGATTCATTGTGGAGGAGGAAAATGAAGCATCGCTTATCAAGCAACTACTGTCGGACCACGTGGTGAGTGAAGGCTGAGATGACAGACAGGGTAGTGGGCCCAGAGATACACATGGAGACCCAGCACCGGTGTTCCTGGATTTTTATCCCACAACACGCTGATTAGGAAAAGACCCCTGAGTAAAGGATTAACTTTACCCCCACAGAAAAAGGTATCACCTGCTGGCCAGGCGGCTATGGGCATGTGAATGAACATCAGTGGGCATTCTTCTCTTGGAGCAGCATTCTAGGCATTGCCATGACCATGGATGAGGGAGGCATCCAAGGCCAGAATGGGTTGGGGGAACTCTCTAAAGCGGCAGGAAGCATGTTCCCTCTCCTGGTGACCATTGGAAGTGGGTTCCTATCTGCTTATAAAATTAGAATGTGGTTAAAAGAGTGAAGGGATGACATAATTCAGAAGGAGAGCTCATGTTGATGTTATAAGGGATAGTTTGAGACCATCAGTCTGCCTAGGTTTTTCTAGTTTTTTTTTTTTGCAGTGCTCAGTGGTGTCGTAGGAAAGTTATCAGTGGACTCCTCAGGGTGGCCACATTGCCGAAGCAGCATCTATGTGAAGGGGGTGCCCCTGGGGCTAATTTTACCACCAAGCCTACAGTTTGCTTACATCATTTTCATGGCTGGTCCTATCAAGGAGAATTCCAATATGATAACCTATGATTTATTTCCCTAACTAATAAAACAGAACACATAGTTTGACAATTTTGTTTTTGTTTAGATATTTATTTGTAAGGAAAATTTTTGCAGAGGAATAAAAATGAAGTCACACCTCCTTGTATGTTAAACGAATGAGCCTCTGTTGTAAGGTATCACACTGCTTTACATTGGGCTGTACAGGGTGACCGAATGTGTTTACTGCCAGGTCTGTGAGATCATGATGTCTCAAATGATGCAAAAAGCAAACTCTACAAAAATCCCCTCTCTCCTACATTCAGATATGGCAAATAGGGGCCTGGCATTGATGGGACAGGTTGAGGTGACTTCCTGAGGTCCCATACCAGGCCTTGGTGGGGCTGAGATATATATTCAATTTTCCTGCCTTTCTAGATACCCTTGAGTCCTAGCCTCTGCATTATTTTGCATTCCTCTATTTAAATCATGATCACCACAACATTTAATACCTCCATTTACGTGCACTATCTTCATAAACGCAAGGAAACTCTTGTTTACACTGAGAAGCAGGTAAACCTATGAGACACATAAAATGTGTCTTAGGTTGGATAATGGGCTGAATAAAGGTAGATTTTGACAGGAGGCAGGCTGGCCTTGGATTACCCTGCTATCAACCCCTTGTGTCGACACCATGGAACTTCCAGATTATCCCTCTGACACTTGCTAATTAGAGTGATTAATTAATATGTCATTGGCCTCTAATTATGAACCCAGACAAGATTAGTAATGATGAAACCATGGAAATTAATTTACAACCAGGCACATAATTTTTCTGACCTGGCAGGGTTCACACTTTCCTTTTGAAATTGGGAAAGAGGAAGTCTGCAAGGAGGGCAGCAGAGGACCTCAGGAAAAGGAGGGGTTCTCTAGGCCAAAGCTGAACGGGGAAGAATCCCCTTGATCCAGCAATGGCCCCATAGAAAGGGGGACTTGAAGGGGTTAGAAACTCAAAAATAAAGTCAGTCAAAAAACTAAGGGGTTGCCCCACCCCAAACTGATCAAACAGTATTCAGGGTTTTCAAACCAAATTAAAACCTAAATGATGTCATTCAAGGGTGATGTGTATGAGTTAAATGTACTGGGAGTCAGGAAACCTCGCTGGGAGCCTCTACTCTGCCTCTAACTAGCTGGTCACTGTTGCTGTCTCCCAGCTTCGTTCAAGCGGGAAAAGCTTATTTCAAGAGGGCAGTGGACGACATTCTTGGAGAGTCATCCTCAACTCCTTGCTCTTCCTCACCCTCCTCTTCTATTCTGCTCTAAGTCACACGGATTCACTCTCTGTCACTCTCTTGCTGCCCCCCACCCCGCCACTGCTCCACGGTCCCATTGCCACTGCCCTACAATGGGCCTTTTTCTGGTTTCCTGTTTGTACCCTTGTAACAGCTGCCCAAAGCCTGTAGTTTCTCTCCAAATCCATTCTCCACATGCTAAAATAAAAACAGAAATCATAATAATAATGGTAACAAAAATGGTAATAATAAAAATAAATACATTGCACTCTTCAGCCGTCCACAATCTCTAGCATGGCTCTTTAGCTCCTTCACGTTTCACTTTAGCAAGACTGGGCCATGCAGTTCCTTCCATATCCTCACTGTCTTAAAGCATCTGAGGCTTTTCCAGGACATGCACTTCCCTGGCTTCTGCTCCCAAACCAAATGCACTTGTCTTTATTAATGTTTTTTCTTATGGATATATATATGCATATATGTGTGTATATATGTATATATGTGTGTATATATGTATGTGTACATGCATAAATAAATAAAATAAAACTTGCCATTTTAACCTTTTTAAAAATTCAATTACATTCATGATGTTGTAAATTCATTACTATTATTTGTTTCCAAAATGTTTCCCTCACTCCAAACGGAAACTCTGTACCCATGAAGCAATAATTCCCTGTTTCCCCCACCCCTCCCCTTTAGTGTATGGTAACCTTTAATCTGCTTTCTGTCTCTATGAATTTTCCTATTCTGCATATTTCATCTAAGTGGAATCATATAATATTTGTCCTTTGGTGTCTGGCTTATTTCACTTAGAATAATGTTTTCAAGGTTCATCACAATTCAAGGTTCATGTATCACAATTTCATTGCTTTTATGGCTGACTACTATTTCATTGTACGTATAGACTACATTTTGATTATCCATTTATCTGTTGATGGGCAAAACATATTTTTTCACCTTTTAGCTATTGGGAAAAATGCTGCAATGAACATTAGCATACAAGTAAGTATCTGTTTGAGTCCTTGTTTTCAATTCTTTCAGTTACATCCCTAGGAGTGGACATTCAGAGTCACATGGCAATTCTTCGTTTGACTTTTTGAGGAAATCCAATCTGTTTCCCACAGGAGCTCCATCAATGCAGTCCCATGAGCAATGTGTGAGTGTTCCAGCTTCTTCATGTCCTTGTCAACACTTGCTATATTCCTTTGTTTTTAAAATTACAGCCATTCAAGTAGAAGTGTCCAAGTGTTGATTTTCAGTTCCCTAATGATTAATATTGTTGAGCATCTTTTCATGTGTTTATTGGGTATTTTTCTATCTTTTTTGGGAAATGTCTGTTCAATTCCTTTACCCATTTTCTAATTGGGCTCTCTTTTTTTGCTGAATTGTAAGAGTATTTTATATATTCTGGATTTTAAACACATATTAAATATATAATTTTTAAATCTTTTCTCCCATCATGTAGATTGTTTTTTCATTTCCTTGGTAGTGTTCTTTGATGCACAAAAATTTTTAATTTTGATAAAGTCCAATGTATCTATTTTTTTCTTTAGTTGCTCATGCTTTTGGTGTCATATCTAAGAATCTATTGCTAAACCTAAGGTCATGAAGCTATACCCTTACATCCTTCTAAAAGTTTTATAGTTTTAGCTTTTGTATTTAGGTTGTTGATCTGTTTTAAGGTAACTTTGTATATGATGTGAAATATGATTCACCCTCATTCTTGCATGTCAAAATTTAGTTGCCCCAGCACTAGGTTTTGAAGAGACTATTATTTCCCTGTTAAAGGGACTTGGTATCCTTGTCAAAATTCAATTAGCTATAAATGTATCGGTTTATTTCTGGACTTACAATTCTATTTCATTGGGTTATATGTCTATCTTTATATCAGTTCTATGTTGTTTAGATTATTATATCTTAGTAGTAAGTTTGGGAACAGTGAAGTGTGAGTCTTTTGACTTCGTTCTTCAAGATTTTTTGGGGGGGAATATTTAGAGACTTTTGCAATTCCATATGAATTTGAGGATTGGTTTTTTATTTCTTCAAAAAAGGCTTTTGGAATTTCGACAAAGATTGTATTGAACCTTTAGATTACTTTGAGTAGTATCGACATTTTAACAATGTTGTTTTGCAATTTGTGAACATGGAATATCTTTACATTTATTTATATCTTGCTTAATTTATTTTATTGACATTTTGCACTTTTTAGTGTAAAAGTATTTTGCCTCCTTGGTTAAATTTTTTTTCCTAGGTATTTTATTCTTTTAGATGCTATTCAAACGTGATGACTTTCTTAAGTTCCTTTTATATTGTTCATTGTTGGTATATAGAAAGACAACTTATTTTTTTGTGTGCTGATCTTATAATCTGCAACTTCGCTGAACTTATTCATTAGTTCTAGTAGCTCTCTTTTGGACCACTTGGGGTTTTCTATATATAGGATTATGCCATCTGTGAATAGAGATAGTTTTACTACTTTAATTTTAATGCCTTTCATTTCTTTTTCTTGTCTAATTGCTCTGGTTAGAACTTCTAGTACTATGTTGAACACTAGTGGTAAAATTGGGCATTCTTGTATTGCTCCTGATCTTAGAGAAAAAAGCTTTCACTTTTTCACCATTAAATATGACTTTAGTATGGGTTTTCAAAAACGCCCTTTATTATATTGAGAAAGTTCCTTTATATTCTTGGTTTTCTGAGTTTCCTAATGCAATTTTATACTGCTAATGATTTACTTAAAATTTCCCTTCTGCTTGAAAATTTACTTGCCTGAGTTTTCCGTGTAAAGAAATCTTTCCTCAGTCCTAATCCAAATGTCACCTCCTCTGAGCTCCCATAAGTTATTTGTAATTAAAATCTTGTCTCATAAATATTTGCTTTTATGACTATGCACTCTGCTAATCCGTGATCTCCTTGAGTATGGAGATTATTCATTTTACTATCCTAAGAATCTTGAACAGTGCTCAGGAAATGCTTGCTTAGAGAATGGTGGCTGACTAACATTCTCTGACTTCTCAACATCTTCTGAGCATTCCTCAAATCTCTGGCTTAGCTTCCCCCCATTGGCTACTGCAGGATAGTGAACCCCTCTATTTAACATAAGACACTCCTGAGAGGGTCTTCCGAGAGCCAAGGTTAGTACAGTAGAAGTGGCCCTGGATGCTTATGGCACATGAACACCAAGGCAGAGAATAGGCACTCATTCTGCTCCACAGTTAACACATTAAGCAAGTGGGAGGCCACTACCAGGTGACTTCTCATTCTTGGATTCACTCTCAGATCTGCTCAAAAGCTTTGGCTATGCCAGGCCACCAAACAATTTTCTTCCCTCATTGCTAAATCAAACCAAGCCTTTAAATATTACTGATTGAATGATTCCTCTATGCCAAATGCATTGCTAGAAGCTCTGGAGTACACAAAGAACTCCACTTGACCTTGCACCTTTCTTCCTCCATGGTATTTATAATAGGCCAAGAAAGGAAAGTGTTCAGTCCAGGTTATGTTGCAAGAGGACTATTAGTTTCTTTATTTATTTTTTAATCCTCACTTGAAGATATGTTTATTGCTCTTAGAGAGGGGTGTGGGGAGAAAGAGAGGGAGAGAAACATAATTGTGAGAAAGAAACATTGATCGGTTGCCTTCCATTCGTGCCCTAACTGGGGAATCAAACCTGCAACCTAGGTGTGTACCCTGACTGAGAATTGAACCTGCAACCTTTTGGTGTGTGGGGTGACACTCCAACCAATTGAGCAACTCAGCCAAGGCTGTATTAGTTTTTTATTGCACCTATAACAAACAGAAACTTAGTGGCTTAAAACAATAAAAATTTATCATCTCATGGTTCTGGAGGTAGAAGTCAGAATACATTTTTCTGAGCGAAAATCAAGGTGTTCTCAGGGCTGCGTTACTTCTGGAAACCCTAGGAGAGTCTGTCTCCTCGCCTTTTCCAGTTTCCAGTCACTGCCTGTGTTCCTCTATGTGTGCCAGCAATCGCATTATTCCAATGTCTGCTTCTATCATCACATCTTTTCTGACTCTGACCTTCCTTACTCCTTCTTTCATTTACAAAGACCCTTTTGATTACACTGTCTCCACCCAGATAACTCAGAATAATCTCCCCATCTCAAGTTCCTTAGGTTAATCACATTTGCAAAGTCCTTTCTGTCAGGTAAGGTAATATATTCACAAGTTCTGGGCATTAGGACATGACATCTTTGGAGGGGAATTATTTAGTCTACCACAAGGACAGGCTGGTCGTTCAATGACCAAAGAGGATCCCTTCCACAACCCCCATGGTCAAGTTCATGTAGCAAGTCATCCTTCCATCTCAGGGCCTCTTCTTTTGACAAAGAGGAAACTGAAACCTGGGGAGAGAGTAACTTATCTCAGATCACATAGCGAGAGGTCAGCAGAGCTCTGCCTAGAAACAGGCTCTCTGATCTAGAATTCAAAGATTTAGTGACTTAGCGATTGACCAGAGAGAGGAGGCCAGGAGAAGTAATGGTGAAAGAGCCATTGCCCCCAACCCCTTTCTTTTGATGTACAAAGTCTCAGCCATTCACATGCCAATGAGTCTATTTTCAGAATCTGGATAAATTTAGCTCCCTCAGTCAAAGAGGGGCAAATGCATTTTGTGATTCTGTGTCTTCTTAGTGTCCTTGAAGAATCTTATATTTTCCCCTTCACTTTTAATTCCATTCCAGTAGCAGCAAGAACTTCAAATCTATTACTCCATAGATCTTCACAAAGTTCAAACCAACAGAGATTTTCTCCTGGACACCAGAGGACTCTCAGGAATCTTGGAATGGACCAGAGCTCAGGAAACCCCTACTCCCAGCTTGCTGAAGCTGACAGATTGCATTTCCCGTTAGCTCAGCCATTAGCTCCTACCTTCTGTCACTTTGTGCCCACACACGGTCTCCCCACAGACATCCAGAAATCTGCCTCCTGCCCACCCTTGCCACTGCAGCCCTGCTCTCTGCTGGGAGTGACGCTCCTCTCCGCCTGCCACTTCCCCCCTGTTGTCTGACACTAACTCAGGGACTTGCGTCTGGGGCTGGAGTGTTGTCGTTGCTATGGAAGTGGGAACCAGCTCAGCCTTCCAAGCTCACAGAATGTCCAAAAACACATACGGCATCTCGCGCTGACACACCACTGACAACCTGCGATGACGGGGATGTACTTTTGAGTGTCATCTTGACAAGGAGCAGGAGCCTCTATCTGCCGGCCCATCCGCCTGGCCATCTGTCTCCCAAGATTGTCTGCACTCTACTGGCTTGGATCCTGAGCCTCCCTTGCAGGGGGGCTTGTCCTTGCACGGCCTGGCTGCTGCCAGGGGGTGAAAAGGAGAGAGCCCCTTCTCAGTGGGGCTGTTCTTCTGGGAGGAGGTGGGGGAGGGAGGGATCTGGGGGAAGCTCAGGGTCACTTCTGGCTTCGGCAGCTCCAAGGCCATGGGTGGGCATTTCAGCTGAGTGTCAGAGGGAGTGGAGCCAGATCTCCTGCCTGGTTTGCGGCCTGCAGCCACAGCTTTTGGGATTTCCTCGGCTCTTGGAAAGGCAGCCCTTTGGGGAGGCGCCAGTATTTCCAGGTGGTGCTGGGAGGGCTGCCCAAGACACGTGGATTCCTTTGCTTCCTATCTCCAGCTCCCTCTGTGAGGAAGGGATAAAGGAATTCCTGGCTTTGGTGCACTTCCAGTCAGCTAATGTCACCAGCTATCCATCCATCATGGTAGGGAAGGGGAGAGGGAGTGACTGGTGGGAGGAAGGCATGATGGGGAAAGGACAGAGAAGATAAAGATCTCTTACCACTTAGTGTTCACGGGCTTACCAGATTCTGCCTTGCACCCTAGCTCCTGTCCCACTCCCCATGAGGACATGGAGCAAGGCTTTCTTTCTTTGATAATGCCTGCCACACCACATTAGCTGGGAAAGGAGGGATAAGCACTGATCACAGGGGTCAGCCCTCCCCGCAGCCAGGGCTTCCTAGTGCCCAGTTTTGCACTCTTTCCCCAGTCTACCAAGAACTTTCAAGGCCTGATCCATCTGTGAATGACTTTGGGGGACCCTGCAGTCTTCTAGATTTAGTCCACTCTGAGCTGATTTATCTGGGATAATTTCTTCTCTCATATTCCTTTCCTTCACTCCTCTAAATCATGAATACCAGTGCTACTACATTTTGGTTTTGTGCATCTCACTCTTGCACAGATTGGCCAATCATTGGAGCTTCCTTGCTGTGGCTGTTGGACCACTGGCTGGGAGGTGCTGGCTTCTGTCTGCCCTGGGGTCAGAGCCTGGAAATGCAGCCATCAGCACTGCATCTCCAAGATGACAGCTCCCCTTCTGATGTGAGGAGGCTACTGGCCCCAGCAATTATTAGCTGATAAATATTTGGCTTGTGTCTCCTCCTAAAATAATCCTTATACAGGATGATGGCTGTCAGCCCTGGCTCTGGGATGTAAATCCAGCCTCCTTGTCTACATCTGGTACGAAGACTCTCACATGATTGGTGGTCTCTCAGGAAGAAAATGAAGCATGTTAATAAGCTGATGGAACTTAAATGCTCGGATGTGGCAAAAGGAGGAAAACAATACTTGAGCGAAGCCTTGTTGGGGCTCAAGCTATCACTGTGTTGTTAAAGCCTTTGGGGCCATGGCCAAATCCTCTCGTCATCCAGCATTTGGACAATATAGGATCATTCCCTCAATAAGAACCAGGAAAACCAGGTTTTTGTTGAGAAGCCCTAGGTCAGTGCTTCTTAAGGTCGACCCACAAAACACTCTGGAAACTGTTCACAGGGCCATGGGCCACAGCAAAATAGTGCCTCTATACCCCACATTTATTGGGGAATAAAGAGTTACAGAGCAAAACCTTAGCAAGACAGCTGAAGTAAAAAAGATAGTTGATTGAAAGAAACAGAAAAGAAAGAGCAGGCAGGGGTTTCTAAGTCTTCAGACACTGTTCACATTTCTTATGTCTAAAATGTTTCCGTCCTGATTTCAGAGAGAAACAAAACACAAGTTTGTTAGTTGAAGTACCCTCAATAGATTTATAGGAAATTAATAGGTCTTATAAGGAAATTAATATATCTTATAAGGAAATATATCTTAAAGGAAATTTGAACAACCAGTTTTGGGACTTCCAAAATGATTTTGGGGGAATTGCTATCCAAACTGTTAATAGTAAAATGACTCAACTCAAACTATTTTCAGCTTTTATATCTGTCTCCGAAATCTCAAATTTTCAGAAGAGAGAATTATATTGAGCCTCCCTGTATCTAATATCTGCCTCTCATCAGTTAGCGATACTCAGGGTATGGAATATTTCCCAGAGAAGGGAGGGCCTTGTGGGCTGTCAGTTCCCTGAGAGGACCTGTTATAGCAGAGGTCTAAATATCTCCTCCATGTGAGACAATAAGGCATTTCTACTGGGCAAATAGAGGTATCCACAAGCATGCTAAGACAGGCACTTTTGCAGAAAGTGTTTTCAGATTATAGATACATCTGAGGAAATTCCTTCAACTGCAGAGATCTGTGTACAACAAAGAGGAATAGAAGGAGTTGAGATCCTGCAAGTATTTATTGAGCATCTACTGTGACCCAGATACTCTTTTGAAATGCATTAATCGAAAAAAAAAAAAAAAAGAGATTCCTGCCCTTGGGGGTTACATTCAGTGCAGTGGAATTACATTGTTTGATGATTTAGTAAAGGTCTCAAGAGCTTCTTAGTGCCTATTTGAGGAAGGACCTCCCTGCATAACGACAGAGACACCTCTTTGCCTCATACCACATACCCAACCCACCAACAAGTCTTATCAAGTCTAACAAGCTCTTGAATCCATCTACTGTTCTCCACCTCCACCACCACTACCCAATCTGAGCTACCATCATTCTCAGTTCTGCTGCTCCACAATCCTTCTAACTGGTCTTTGCAAGTCCTCCATCTTCCCTTTGTCCATTGTTTACACTATAGACCAAGTCATTTTCTTTTATTCAAAATAAAAATCTGATTATGTTTACACTGCACCCTTGCTCTAAGCTCTCCAGTGCTTTTCCCCTGGTCTTGGGATAAAGGCCAAATGACTGGCCAGCCTAGAAGGCCCTTTGCGGTTCAGCCCCTGCTTAGCTTGCCAATCTCATCATGTCCCACTGTCTCCACTTCTCTGGGCTGGGTTAGTGTCACCTCAGGACCCTTGCACAAGCTCTTTCTTCTATCTGGGATCCTTCTCCCTCTCTACATATACTAAACATGATTCAATTCTTCATAAAGTTAATTGTTTCTCAGCCAAAGGCAGAAATAAGCCCTGATGTGTCCTCCTCCACCTAGCCCCCTCATTCTCATGCTTCCACAGAGTCACAGTGGTTTGTAATCATCCATTTATTAGTGTGGTCATTGGGCTCATGTCAGCTGTCAGTCCCTCTCACTAGGTTGTGAACTCCCAAATGTGAGGACCTTGGCTGTTTGTCCTCACCACTGAATTTCCAATGCCCAGCAAAGGGCCAGAGTACCATATGAGGGAAAGAATGGCTGAATGAATTAATTTTAAAAACTTTGTCTCCTACGAGAGATTCTGTCATCATCCTTTCCAAAAATTGCCACTGTTCTTTTCTAAAAAGAAGTTTAGAGGAATCTAGAGGCCTGCATTATTGGCACACTCCCCAACATAGCCATGTACTCTCTAACAACCAGGAGGAAATGGGGCAGTTTAGAAGACATAATTCTAGACACCTAATGGGTAACCAAAAAATGCTTGTTAAAGGAATTTAATACATCCCAAACAAGTGTTTGCAGAAGCTGGAAGTCTGCTGAGGGACAAAGCTGCCTTAAGTTTTGGGTCTTCAAAGGACAGGGAATTGAGTAATGAAAAATGAGGGGAGGGTGAAGGAAAGAGGCCTAACCATAGGTAAACATCTAGCAACTTTCAAATTAAAAGGCCTCTGACCTCTTTGTGAATTCATCAAATTCACAGAGGTTGATGCATCTGCGCAGGGGAGAAATTTCAATGAGCAGAAATGCACTACCCTGTACTTGGAGCCTCACTAACAGAACTGCCTGCAGAAGGGCTTGCTTTCCAGGTGGATGATGGGAGAAAGGGGGCTGAGGGAATGGGGCCTGGGGGATGGCAGGGTCCAGTGCTCTATGGCCTCAGGCAAGTCATAGAACCTTTGAGCCCTGGGCTGTCTCCTCACCTCCATTTAGCACTTTGATTTAGCACTGTGCAGCTCTGCTGAGAATCTCTATTGCAGCATGTTGACTTATCACTCATCCCAATAAGTTCCTGTTCTCTCTCCTCCTGACAGCCTTGCCTAATGTACTTATTCATTCAATTTAAATAAATCGAACATGGGCCTATGACAGCCGATAAGTGAGTCACACAAGAACAAACAGAAGAGAAAGCTCTGCAAATAGTCAAATGTCAAGTAAGAATGGAAAACTGTCCCCACAGCTTCAACGAACCTTGGATGTCTAATATTTATGGCCAATTGATGTCATTAGAAAGTAAATAAGCCCTCTTATGCTGCATTACATAAGATTAACTGCAAGCAATGGAGTTTAAATAGCAGAGATAAGTGCAGATGGAAATAAACCTGTTTAAAGCTAGAAATATTTGATGGGCCTCCTTGCTGCTTTTAAGATAATTGATCTGTATATCTGTATTGAATCTCACCATAAAAGCTTTGAAGAGACTTGTGGCAAAGCCTGTTCAGACCCAAATCACATTTCTCTGGGGCCACCCAGCCACAGTTAGAACCTCTCAAAGAGCAACTCCAGGCCTGGGAAATTGCGAAAAGCTGGGGAGAAGCAGGAGTCCTCTGGCTGCAACCCCTATCCCAATTTCCTGGATGGCAGCTAAAATTATGTGGCCAGGGGGTAGGGGTTTGAGCCTGGCACAGGCAAGACAACTGAAGGAACTATGATAGTTTCCCTTGGAGGAGAAAAGGGTGGAGTGAGGTAGGTGAGGTGGGAGGGGGCTAAGTCACTCTCTTCAAATGCTACCTGAGTTCTCAAGTTATTCCTGGTAAAGGACCAGGTTTTGCTTTGTTCCGCCCAAACTTCTAATCCTTAGATACGTAGTCCTAGTGTTTATGAGCAGCATGCAGCTTTCACCGCAGTCAGCTCATTACACAGGTTGGAAAACATCTGACTGGTCCATGCTGTGCTCAAGAAGACAGACCTGCTGGTCACGTGCTTCGAGTCATATCAATGTCCAATTGCTCCAACATTTTGCAAACTCTTACTTTCAATTTTGTCCTTGTTGAGGCCAGATAACAAAGGGTTTGTGGACCGTCATTGGTTTGCATACTGCCCATTAAGCTGTACTGCTGTGAAAGTCCTGTACTTTCTGTCCTCCAAGGGTGAAGAGAGAATTAGGAGCAAGGCACAGAAAAAAAGGAGACCAATTTTATCCCAATAGGATAAAGGATTTCCCAATAATTGTGACAGATGCAAATCTCAACCCAGATATTTAGATGTGCAAGAGATTTAAATTTTAAAACTTTTCTACAACAAAATAATTCTATCATATTATAATACCCCATTGCCTGGGCTGAGGAAACTTAGCCCCAGTCCTTTTGAAGCCTTGCATACTCACCTTGACCCGGCCAGGGTAGAAATGGAGAGCTTACAGACAACAGAGGCTAGAGTGGGTCTGGGGGAGCTTCTGCCTGGATCGCCATCATCTGTCCACATTGGCATCTACTGAGATGTCTTCATCCCCACCTGACCTTTGGTCTTTGGTCCAGGCAGATTTCTGTAGCGCCTTCCCCATCTCCACCACAATGTCTGGTCACATTTCCTGACTCCCTGCGTCACATTCACATCATGGTGGCTTGAGGGAGAACTCCAATCTCTGGAATTTTGTGAGGTTGTCTGAGGCCTGCCTGCCTGCTCCCACCACCCCCACATTTCCTCCTGCATTGGCAAGATCTTGGGTGTCTTGCTGAGTCCTTTGGCTGTCTCATAGCGATGGATGGAGCTGTGGTGGTAGCTGGGACAGGTGACTTTCTGCCCTCTGAGAGGCCTATCATCATCCTCAGAACTGGCCCTAGGAGGAGTCCCTTCTCAGTGACTTTCTAGGATCTACATACTCTTTCTTTTCTTTTGGACTCACGGTTTCCTTCCTCTCAGTTTAAAAAAAATGTGTGTATACATGTATGTATGATGGCATTTATTTTTTGGTGAGCAGAACCTGCTTTGGGCTTACACTCTTTAAAATCTTTGTCTCATGACCTAGGCATTGCCTTTGAAACTTTAAAGTCATTATTTGACTCTTTTGTTCTGTCTTTTGTTTAGTCCCAGGAATTCATGTCACCTTCTCCCTCTAGGCAATGGTGTCACTTTCTCCCTCTAGAAGACAATGGGTATACAAAAGCCTTGGCTGCTATCTACTTGGGGGAGGAATCCCAAGGTGACCAGAATTCTTGGGACTGAACCACATTAGATAATACAACAAAATATCTTTACATGCCATAGTCAAAAGTTAAGAGCAGACTGGGTTGCCTTGCTGAGTAAATAAATTCACCATCTTTGAGACTTTTCAGCAGTAGCTGTACCATTGGTTTCCTAAGTCGATTCAGGCACCAGGGGGTTCTATAACTTCATGACTTTGAGGTGGGTAAAGGAGAGACCACGTGGGGAACCTAAGGGAAGACACCACACCAGATTCCTTCTGACTGCACTGGGGCTGGTGAGCAACGAGTGCTGGTGAAATGGCAGCTGAGAGCTAGGGGTGGGGTCTGAGCTCCTTCTCCATGGGGGCCATTGCTCCTTCGCATCCAACTTACCTCTGTTTTGCTCCCCTTCAAATTAGGGATTCCTAGTGTGGGTAGATTTAAGTGTGCCCGTTTATTGTCCTGCAATTGGCACTCAGTCAGTGTTAATTAGGGATGGAGATGGCACCTGATTTCCTTTTGTAGGGATGCCAATGATAGACAACTCATCCTGATGTGTTATCTGTGTTACTCGTGCAACACTTTGAAAGATCAATAGCAGAACCAAGCAGCATCTACTTTGAATGTGTTCTGTAGATAGTAGATTCTATTCCTGCCCTACCACCAGCATGTGGTACAATGCCCTGCTCAGAGTAACTGTACACAATGCTGCTACACATGTGAGATGAGATTCGAAGTAATGGGAATAGTTTCTTTCGTGACTTGTAGGAAGTTCACTGGCTTGACTGATACCATGTCTGCAGACAAACACTGTCTTCTCTACTGGTTAGAAACCTACCTCCCTGTTTCAGTTTAGTTATTGGTTGGTTATGTTTGAAGATTAAATCAGTAGATTTTCTTCTTTTTTAAATCATCTCTGCCCTGATGGAAAAGGGAGGGGTAACTGTGTTCCTTGCATATTATATCTGCAGAATAGACTGAAAAACAGATATGTCCTTCCACAGAGGATCAACTAGGAAGCTTATTAACAACACAGATTTCCAGATCCTATACCTGGAAATTCTGGTTCACTCACCCTCACTGTGGGCCTTAGAATGTAAATTTTTCAAACATCCCCCAGGTGATTGTAATATGCAGTTTGGAGATAACTACTCTGTGAGACTCACACGATTCTTGTTGAAACATTTATTCAGGAGTCATTTCCTGAGAAGCTCTGTTTTCAGGATGAGAAATTCTGGGATATTTAGTGAATGTGAAATTCATAAATAATAACACCCTAGATTAGGTGCCATGACCAAATGCAGGTGAGGATGCCAACCTGACCAGTGGGCTGCTGGTGCTCACTGTTGACCTGAAGGGGAGCCCGTTACCCACACTGGGAAGCACACAGACCCACATTGGGAATCCTTGTGTGGGTTTGGGAGGAGATGAAAAGAGACGAAATGGGGCCGGGCTCTGGAGACCATGGGAGATCTGGTTTGGTGTTCTAAATCCAGAAATAACCAGCATACTTCTGATGAATTATTCCTGGGAATCTTGTAGCCTGACTGCTCTATCTAGTGACAATTTTGGGCTATTTAGATTTTAAATATATAAGAAATAGGTTGGGGTGTTTCTCTTTTGATGCTTCCTCTCAGATGATTCAAATGCTTTGAAAAGCTCTGGGGAGGCCCATGTGCGCTCAGATGTTCTAGGTACACCAGAGGTTTTCTGGTTGCAGGATAGTTGCCTCCAGGTGGCTGGAATCTCTCCTGCATTTGACATGGCTTAAGATTAAGTCTTTCTGTGTGTTGGGGTACCCATCCAATCTAAGTAAGCTTTCATAATGAGTTCACAAACATGTGAGCAAGCTCATGGCCTGGTTGTGTTTGTGCTATTGGCCTAAGGAGGCAGAACTCTGTGCAGAGAAGAGGAGTCCCAGGCAAGTTGCGGGGTTTGTCTATGAATGAACGGAACTGCGTGTAAGTGCACATTGGAGGGACGTGGCCAACTCTCGAAGCCCCACCTTGCCCCCTGTACCATTTTGTCATGCCCACTGGGTACATCTGCAGACCAAGAACATGCCACAGCATTGTGGCTACCATAATTTCCATCATGGAAACATTTCTTTGATCTTCCCGTGTTGCTTTCAAGATGATTAATCTCAGTGCGGCTGTGTGTTTGGGCTCTCCATAAAGGCAGGTGCATGCGTCCGTGCGCGGCTCTCTCAGGACTGCTAATGTAAGCGTCTGTTTTACAGCCCCAGTGACAGCTGTATTGTTCTGGCAGGGTTACAGCTCTGACATGTGGAATCAATCTTTTTAACCTGTCAATTAATCAGCGGGCAGCTGTCAGCCCAGCTGAAAGGCCTGAAGGACAGTGCCCTTTCAATGGATTATACTGGGGGCATGGCAAAGTAAAATTGAACACTTCAAGCTTCAAGGAACTCTTGCTGCATTCAAAGCCAGGCTTCACTCTCACTTAAAGGAAACAGGCGATGGCTCCAGTGTGGGCCCCTCCCAAGGAGGCTCTGTTGAGGAGATGGATAAAGAGTAGGGATCATGTTCCTGTAGTTGTCTTAGCAGGTTCAAGAGATCCTTAAAGGAGAGCCAGCAGAGTCCACCAGGTAAACCTCACTTATGCCTTGCTAGGTAGACCTGATTTGTTTCTGGTGTCCCCAGCAAACAGTGGATAATGGGGTACTTGCTCCGTAGGAGGATTTACAGAGTACCTACTAGAAGGAAGTTTGTTTGTCAAGCCAGTGTTGATTAAGCCCTTCTTGTAGAAGGGGTATTGCCCTGAGTGCTCAGAGGGAAGACAGCAGAATAAAACAGGCTTTCCTTCCTTTATCACCTTACGTATGAATTGCGGAGACATCAGCAGAGAGCTACATAAAAGGATAAGTAGTAATTTTATCCTCCATAGACAATAATTATTGTTTGTTAAATACTTGAGTAAACAGGTTGCCATATGCTAATGACAATGAACTGTCACCGAAATAAAGTCCTAAGCCATTTAGAGGAGGAAGAGATGCAGAGAATTTGAGCTGCTGATGAAAATTTCTCAAAGAAAGAGTGATAAACCATTCTTTGAGTCTACATTGTTTTTTTTTTTAATTTTCCTGCTCTTCTTGCTTGTTATTCTATAAATTACTCACTTTTTCTATTCCTCCATTCCTTTATACCATCTACAAATATTTATTTAGCACCTAATTTTGGCAAAACCTGGTGTTAAGGTGCTGTGGGGAATATAAAGATGATTCAGATAAAGCTGCCTTTAACAGAAAAACATCAAAGCCACCCTTACTCTCAAACCTGCGGAGAGGAAGGCCGCTCCTCTTGCTCAGCCAGCGAGTTTAGGCATTAGCAAGGCTGTGAGTTATTCACTCTCTCTTGATCCAGGACACTGAATCTGGCTATGAGTATTTTTTCCTTATAGATCCTGAAGTGAGAACTGGATTCCTTTTGCCCGTGTGACAGGAGAGGACTTGGTTTTGTAGGCCCATCAACTGGCCCCCATTATCATGTCCTTCATCAAATAATGCATGTCATCTCTGTCTAACCCAGCGTGCTTTTGAGCCAGACAGGTCTGGGTTGAATCCTAGCTCTGCACTTGCTAATTGTGTTAACTTGGGCAAACTTCATTTTCTGTCTGAACCTTAGATTTTTCATTTCTAAAATTTGGATAAATGATGTTCAGGTTTAAAGTGGTATTGGGAGAACTGACTAAGATGATGAATTCAAAAGACCTAGCAGACTGTTGACATAGTAGACACACAATGAATGATGTGTTCTTTCTATTTTTATATGTATTCTTGGAAGGGAGAAAAATGGCCGACTTCATCAGTATCTCCTCTACTGCCTCTTTTGGTGATTGCTTCATCGTGCATGCTCAGAAATTCTTTAAAATTGTATAACTGAGTGGCTAGTGACCCTTGGAATCTCTATGTGGTTGCAGTCTCTCTAGAACTTAGAGAATGGGCCCTAACTGTGGGACATGTCCTAGCTCTAGCTCAGGCTCTTGTTGATTGACTTAAATCTTCTACCAGGGTGGTGGCTAGAAGTCACACATTGCTTTAGCTGGAGCTAAGAGCAAAGTGGCCACAAGAGCACCCAGGCCAATCATGGAGCATTTGATGAGGGAGGTCAGATTCAGAAAACATCATGACAGGAACACGATCAGCTCACATGGTGCTCAGCATCTGCTCCAAGGAAACACACGCACGCCTGTTGAGACTGGCATCTAAAAGCTGTATTTTTGGTAGGATGTGTGTATGCACAGTCCAATGACAGAGGACCTGGAAAATGCTTGTACCTACCAGGGAAGCTTATATACCATCCTGACTTGCAAAAATGAAGGTTACTTCCAGAGGAGCACATCACTAAATCATTTTGTCAAAATGGTTACTCAAAAGCATAACAGAGCTTCTCACCTGGAGGACAAGCAGTCCATGGTGACTCTGTTTTCTCTTCTTGCAGAGTAGGGTGGACGAAGGAACCCCTTCCGGTTCCGAATGTTTGGTGATGTAACTGGTTGTGTTGCTGGACCTAACCACTATAAGCCAGGTTTTTATACTTCTCGGTTATACCATAGAGCTTATGTAGTATATATAGAGGTATATTATAACTCTACAGTAATATTTTCATAAAGATTCTCTTGTTGTGGTTAGGTAGATGCACTCACTTGAATGGATGATGGTTGTTCACAGAGCATAGTTATTGGATATAATATAATATGTTATCAAAAGACTTAGGTTTAAGTCCAGACTCTGCTATTTACTAGCTCCGAGATCTTGAGCAGTCATTAAGGTTTTCTGAGTCTCAATTTATTCATTTGTAAACTTGGAATTATTGTACAGAGTTAATATGAGGGTAAAATGAGATAATACATAAAAGTACATTGCAAATCTTGAACGGCTCAAATAATTAGAACAATTAATAGCACTTTATTGTGCCATCTATCTCTGTTGCCGTGAAATTGGATAGAGTCAAGAAGGCATTCTGAAATGAGGCAAATTTAATATTTGGACTGAAGTTGTGTAAAGCCACTTGCTGAGAAACAAGGGACTTAATGAGAGTAAAATTCTCAGCAATATCAAGTCTTTCAAAAAATTTGGGAATTAAAAGTAAATAAGGAAGAATTGAAGAAGTGTCTGGTGGTAAAGAGGAGAAGAGAGATGAGACTGGGGGGGAGCAAGAAGAGAGAAAGATCTGCTTGATTTTTGCCAAGGCAGCTTGAAGAATGTTTCTCTGAGTGGGAACGTGGGGTGGTATCTGTTGTCATAATCTTAGTACAATGTACCTCCATACTATTTTAACCTCTTGTCAAACTCCAGTCTTAAAATTTGCATTAGAGCACATGAATGAGTTGTTATCTCCACAACAAATCGTGAAGATGTTGCAAATATGCATGAGTACTTATGAAATGCTAGATGTTGTATTAGGTGCTAGATTTTACAATAGTGAACACAAGAATCACACCCTCAGAAACCCCCTAGTGAAGTGGGTGAGACAGCCATGCACACCCATTAGTTCCATGTAGTATGATGTGTGTGCAATGACAGATGCGTGCAGAAAATGTAGTGCAGGAGGGCAATGCATGAGACCTGGGAGTGGGGAGGAGGGGATGGCTAAGAAGGGTTTTGAAGAAGGAATAGGAAATTCACCAGGTGAGCAATGACTGTCCAGGAAAATGGTTGGAAATATCTGAAGGAAACATAATTTGATCAATTCGGACACTTTAAAGACCTTCACATAAAAAAGAAACGAGAGGAATTATGATCCACTTTAGGTATATGACAGGTCATTGTCATGGTTTCCAAACCTTGAGTTTCCATCCTTGTGTGTGAGACTTTTGGCGGAGGTGTATGGCTTGGTTCTTCCTGCTGGTGACTACTGCAGCAGCCTGAAAAACTTGGGCAATGAATGCAAATAGACAGTGGGTTTGAAATGAGAGGAGCAAAGCTGATTGAAACTAATATAGCTCATTCCCAATAGACCATGCTCAAAACAACCTTCTCAAAATTCAGCCTCAGTCTGGCCAGGGGCCATTTTGATTTCAATTCAGTCTTCCAGGTCAAAAGAACTAGAGTAAAACCATGACCAAAAAACTGAACACTCAAACAAAGTGCAGTTTCTGGGAATTGATGTCTGTCTAGCCCAGGCTAGGTCATTTCATACTAAATGAGATCCTATTTCTTGCTATGCACTATGCAAGGGATCTGAAGTTTGTGATGAAAAAATGATATGCCTGCACCCAATAATGAGTCCACGAGGCCCACTTTGCTATATCGATTGTAGAGAATCTCAGCAGTACTCCCCACCCAATCCTTCCCTAACCCTGCTTATGAAATAACAGTGGGCCAGTGGGCTCTCCAGACTAAATAGGCACGGAAAATCAAATGTCCTGAGGTCTTTCCCTTCCTACCTCCCCTCCTTCTTTCCTCCCTCCCCCTCCCTTCCTTCTCCTTTCTTTTCCTCTTTTTTTTTAAACCACTCATGCAATAATGATCATGTTCCTCCCTGCACTGTGAAACCTCATTCTTTAGTGAAAGGGATTAACAGTGGTGGCAGCAACAGGCTTCATGCTTAATGAGCTTTCACTTCTGGAAATATTCTTTCATATCTCAATCACCTTGGTGCTCTGTCTTTAAACTATTGATTAGTCATGTAGGGTCCAAACAGGCTCCCCTCTCTCTTCTTCTTCTTCTTCTTCTTTTTTTACTTTTTCCTTTCAGAATCACCTTTATTTTTATTTTATTTGTTTTTCTTCTTCTTTTTATAATCTCAGGTACATAGAGCTGAATTAATTCTGCTTCTTACTGTGCTACTCAACACTGATTTTTGTTATGTAAATTTTTATTGAAATATAATGCACATACAGAAAATTGCACAATGTATAAAGGTACATATGGCTTGATGAATTTTCACAAAGTTAACGAAGTCAGCCAGCACCCAATAAAAAAACTAGAGCGTGGTCTGGATCTGGGAAGACCCCCTCCGGCTCCTTGCAGTGACAGTCCTTCCCCTGCTAGGGAGACCCCTGTTCTGCCTTTCAACTCCCTGGATTAATTTTGCATGCCTTTGAGTTGTGCATATACTGACTTTTACACGGTTGCTTTTTTCTGTTTGACTGCTTTCCCTGAACATTACATTTGTGAGATTAACCCATGTTGTTCATTTATTCTCATCGCAATGTAGTATTCAAGTGGACAAATATAACACAATGTATTTATTTATTCTACTCTTGATAGGTTCGGGGGTTGTTTCTAGTTCAGGGCAATTATCAGTAGTGCTGTTATGAACATTCTTGTAGATCCTTGTGATGAACTTATAATATGTTTATCTAAGAGAGGTATTGTTAGGTCTCAGAATATACAAACGCCCAGTTTTAATAAACACTGGCCAAAGGTTTCAAAGTAGTTGTATGCCCAGCAATGTAGGAGAATTTAGGCTCCTTGCTAGTACTCAGCGCTGCCTTTATCAGTTGAGCTTCCCGAGTTGTTCTCTGCAGGCGTGCCCTCTGCCCCTAGCTACTCTGCTCCACCCGGAAGTCGGACTCAACACTGCAAAAAAAAAGATCTGTCTATATGACTGTATGTACATTATAGTTAATTTGTTCTAACTGATGCATAGTATTCCAGACTATAAATGCATTCATCGCATTTGTCCATTTCCGTGGTGATACTCTAAGTGTCTCCAGCTCCCTGCTACTTCAGTCAATGATGAGATTAAAATGCTTGAAAATTGCTAGATTTTAGAACATACATATTCCTACTTTTACTAAGCACTGTCCTGTTGTTTTCATAATGGAAACATAACTGCACGTGCCCATGAGAAATGTGTAAGGGTTTACCTTTCTCCAGACCTTTCTAAATTCACTGTCTGATTTTTAGGTTTTAGTTATTTGGACGGCCAAGAAGTAGTATCTTACTGATACTTATATTTACAGTTATTTAATTGCTAATAAAGTGGAATATCTGTATGTCTGTTAGCCATTTAGATTTTCCTTTCGGCAAATTGCTTACTTATATATTTTTTCCATTTTTCTATTGGGTTCCCATTCTATTGTGTTTACTTGTGAAAATTGCTTGTATATTCTAGACAATAATGCATTGTTAGTTTTAAGCATTGAAAACAACTTTGTCTTATCTTCCACCCATTTGTTATTTTGTCTATAATGTTCATAGAATAAAAATACTGCCGTTTAGTCCACAAAATATTTTCATATTATGATTCGTGTGTCTGAACTCTTATTTAAGGAGCTCTCCTGCACCCCATATCACAAAATCAATATCTTACATTTTAAAGTTATATCAGTAGCTCATCTTTTGTATTTTGGTCTTTAATTCATCCAGAGATTTCATTGGATATACTCAAAGGCAGGGATTTATCAGGTTTTCACCCTCCCTGTATAGTGATGCAATTTCCCAAGAACATGTATTTATTTAAAACCCTACTGTTTTCCCACTGGTTTGTGATCATACTTTACCATATGTCATGTCTCCATACACACAAAACATATTTTTGAGCTCCTATTGTTTTCCAGAGTTCTATTTGTCTGTTCCTTCTACTGTACCAACCATTGTCATTGCTCTGTCATTTGTTATGCACATTGACTTAGCTACTTATGAACCTCACTTTCCTATAGAGAGTTAAATGCTCATCAGTCTGTCCATTTCCTTAAAAATTCTGCTGAAATGTTTATTTGAAAGTGCTTTGAATTTTGCACTGATTTGCATCTTTATTATATTGAATCACTTTATCATGAAAAATGGTACACCTCTCCCTTATTCTTATTTTTTCAGTAATTCTTTATTTTTAAAAATAGTTTCAGTTTTTCTCTACAAGCTCTTGTGCGGTCTTTGCTAGTGTAAAACCAAGATATTTTGTTATTTCCGTTGCTGTCATAGTTCTCTCTCTATCTGAAGGTTAACAATGACAGCATTGTGGCCAGCCTAAGCAAATAAGAGAGAATTACATAGAATTGAAAGGCAAAGAACTAGTTTCTCTTTGGAGAAATACCTTGTTAGTTGCTAACCACAGATTGAATCAGGTGAGATGGAATTTCCAGAGCAAGGAGAAGTGAGGTTTTCCTCCTACTCTGCAACTTGGGATTAGTCTGGAAAGCAAAATTAATTTAAATTCAAGCCTTCAGAGTCCCTTACCTGTTCAATAAAAAATATTTAGAGAAAAAGTGGAATTCATATTCTCTTGATACCAACATATGTTGGTCTCAATTTTTGTAGCTTTTCTCAACATACAAATGACTTGAGAAGATGCTACAACTTGTCAAGGGTAATTATGACTCTTGGGTGGTTTTTCTTTTGTCACCATCTATTCTTTGTCTAGAGTGGGAACTACTACAATAGTCTCTTTCTCCACCCTTCTTGTACTTTCCCAGGTTTTGAAAACTGACTTCCCCACCATCGCCACCCCTCCATTTACTCATCTCTTGGGTTTCCCTCCCTCTCTGTATTTATGTCTTTCCCAGGACACAACCCCCTTGGTTCTGAACATCTTGGTCATCCAGCTCCCTATTCATTGTCAGGCTGCTCACCACAGTCTCTCCCCTGTTTTCATGGTCAGCGTGGGTCACTGTAATTCTTAGCCTCTCCCTTTTACGGTCTACTTCACAGGGCACATGGCACTCAGTGTGCACCCAGTGAGCTCCTTTACTTCACCTTTACTCACCGAATTCATGAGAGAAAGGAAATTTCAGGAAACTACTAGGTAACAAGCTATTCAACCTTCCAGCCAATGTATACTGAGTCTGACTGCATTCTGGCTTGGTTGGTTATGATTCTGGCAGGGGTAACACAGTGCGGGTGGTAGGAATGAGGTGCTGAGGGGAAGAAACGTGAACACCATAGAATGATGATTTGAGTTCTCTGCTAAAATGTTATCTAGTGCTGAAGTACTGGGGGCAGAGTGTGGCCACTGATCTGACTTTGCTGCCATTTAGTTCAGACATGGGATTCTGTCCTTTCATGCCCTTTCCTCCCCTTTGAGGGCTGTTTACAAACCTTTGCGGAGAGTCAGCAAGTTCTTTGAATGTGTTTGTACCCTCTTTGCTACATGTAGTTGCTACTCACCCTAGGGAAAGGGTGAAGGTCAGGCAGGGAGAGTGTGCCTTAAATCATTTCAGTCATTGGTGACTCTTAGCACACTTGCAGTTCTGAGATAGTTTAAATAGTTTTCCTTGGGCATGAACTTGTGCGGCAAACCTATTCCAACTGTGTCCTGGGGACTGCGAGCTTGGAAACTGCTGAAGCTGCAGCTGGGCTACAAGAGAGAATGAGAGAGAGGGCGAATGGGCAGAAGTGATCAGTGTATAACATAGGTGGGGTGCCAAGTGGGCCCATTTGACCTGTGGCTTGAGCCCCATGAACAGCAGCGGCTTCTCTGGAATGTACTCTAGTGCTTCACGTGGCTCCAGTGACTACCAACCAAAAGAGCAAGTGTAAGGTTTCAGTTCGGATCAAGTCAGTCTCACTTGATGGGAGAAGTGGTGGGTAGCACTTACTACTCATGACTCTGATCATTATAACATAAAAGCAAGCTTGTGTGTTCTTGGACAAGTTACTTAACATCTTCATGCTTCAGTGTTCTTGTCTGTAGGTTGGAAAGAACAATATTTGCTCTACATGGATATTCTAAGGACCAAATAATTCAATTACAACAGTAGCTGTTAAATACTTATGGTAGTGCCTATAATTTGTCAGTTATGTAGAATACATGATCTGACTTACCGAGGTGATCACTTTGTAACTACACAATGTCTAATCACTATGTTATACTCCTGGAACTAATATAATATTGTATGTCAACTGTCATTTAAAAATAAAAAAATGAAATAAAGGACATGATCTGAATTCCACAATGTCATTATGAAGTATCTTTAGGATTGGGGTTCAGAGAGGCTAAATTAATTGTAAAAGCAATGAGGGACATAGGTAGGATGTGGGCTTGGGTCCTAAGCCTCAGCTCCTCCAGCTTTGCTGCGCATCCAGACTTCACGATTCCGGTGACTCTTGGTGGAAGCTGAACCGGCATCTCCATTTCTAGGGCAGTTCTGGCTCCCTGAGACTCCCTCCTAGGTCGCTGTGCCTGAGGCTACATCTCTGAACATCTTGTCAGGCCAGCAGCAGGGAAGGTGTGAGA
The DNA here is from genome assembly GCA_004027475.1 of Anoura caudifer. Taxonomy (NCBI): domain Eukaryota; kingdom Metazoa; phylum Chordata; class Mammalia; order Chiroptera; family Phyllostomidae; genus Anoura; species Anoura caudifer. The sequence goes on from PVKU01003273.1 coordinate 27,558, forward strand.
GGAGACCTGGCCTGCTGGTTCTTCTTTCTCACCTTGACAGTGCTCCCCCTTCCAGCAAGATTCTCTCTGTGGAGGAAGGGGGTCTCAGGGGCAGTTGGGGGTCAGTTTTCAGAAAGGCCAGGGCTCTGGGAAGCAGCTGTTGTTACAGCAGCAGCAGTTCGAGGGCAGCCCCTAAACTCGGAGTACAAGGAAGGTGAAGTAGAGGGGGAAGGAGATGGCTACCAGCTTGAGACACACGACCCTGAAAATTGTGGCATTTCCCTCGTCACTGCAGCCCAATGTGCTATGATACCACTGTGACTCATGTGAGAGACCCGACCTCATCGCACCAAGCTTTCTCCAGCCTGCATCTCTCTTATTCAGAGAGAGTATATGGAGACTTTTACATTCTGTTCTCCTGTTGAGGAACTCAGATTTCTCTTTTCCTTTTGGTTTCTGGTGACCAAGGTCCCAGTGGCAAAGATCACCCCCCACCCCACAATGTCCCCTACTCTATTAGTGTGCTGGTGCCAGCAGGAGACGAGGGGCAGGGGGTCCTTTATTTGATTGTCCTATCATTTATGTGGCAGTGTCTTCCAAGTCTATTATCTCTGTTTAGCACAAATGGAGAGCAGTTAGTGTTCTTGGTAATCTATCTCGGAATCAAAAAGCTATGGAGACAGAGACAGCCTCCTCTCCGAGCCTTTATCTCTCGCCACCATCATTTTCCCAGCTGGGAGCAGGCGACGATCCTGCTTCCAATATGCTGCTCAATGATTTTAGATGATTGATCTTTCTAAAGTGCTTTTCTGTTTCTTGCCACACAGGCGCAGATAGATTAAGCAATTATGGATTATTTCAACATCAGATGGCCCAAGACAATTAGTCAGAAGAGAAACAAAGAAGTGGCCCCGCTGGCTTTTGGCGAGTGGGAGATTTTAGGAGGCATTAAAGGGGGTAGCAAGGATATATTCACCCATTGGGATAGAAGGAGGAGGACACAGGGCTCAGGGGCAAAAAGAAAAAAGAAAAAAATATATTTATACAGTGACAGCAGTTAGAAATTTTTATTGTGCTGTGGAATAAGGAAGCTTCACAGTCTTCGAATCAAAGCATCGCTTCTGAACCGCATTCCTTTAAGGGAGATTAGATTGCTGGTGGTTCTTGAAGAAAAAAAAAGTTGCGAGAGGGAGAGAGACTGAGTAGTGCATGTAATAAAAGACAATAGATTAGAGAGTCTCTGAATGGATCCAGGGCTCTAAATCACTCCCGGGCCTGGCGGCCGTGGCAGCCATGGCGCAGCCTTCCCGAGCAGGGCCTTCATGTTTTATGGTGTCGGCGGCACTCTGGGGAGTGAGTTACAACCTTCCAGTCAGTGGGCAGCTATCTGTTATCCTACATGTAAACAGGTATTCAAATCCGGACTCCAGAACCTTTGCTTTGGCATTTAATCATCCTGGTAATCTAACCCCCGTCCCCGCCAAGGTCGCTATTTGGATGGCGTGACTTTGAGACTCTTCTGGCACTGAAGGCAGGAGCAGCCGGGTTGACAGCCACCCAACTCATCAACCGGCTGACAGGCCCAAAAATTAACTTTGATATTTTGTGTAGAATAATTCAGTGGCAATTGGGCCAGATGATGGTCTGTAACCTAAATTCAATTTCCATCAGAGGGAAGCATCGGAGCTAGTCACCCGCTTGCTAAGAGCACCTAGCAATCTACGAGCATATAGGCATACTCTGCATCCATCACTTCTATTACTAGGTGCTAGGTTAATATGTATGCAATGCATTTATTTGTTGAGGCACTCATTCATTATTCAGGGTCCTGTCCTTTTTTTCCTCCTTCACTGCCTGTGTTCCATTCTCTCCTTTTTCGTCGTGAGGGGCAGATGGGCAGGGGAGGGGTGTGGGAGAGGGAGAGGAAGGGCAACACGCACCATCATGCTCCTTACTGGTTCTCAAAAAAGCCCGAGGATGAAGGGAGACATAGCTCTCCTGTGAACCTCCGGACTCGCTGCTGACTTCCCTGTGATCTCGTCTTGGGAAGGGTGAGCAGTGAGCAGCACACTGGTGGCAAAGCTGGGTTAGGGGAGAGTGGAATCCTGGTTACATCTCTTTCCAGATATGCGGCCTTTCTGGCCCACTTCACCTCTTGAAGCCTTGATTTCTCTGTTTCAAAAATGGGGAAAATTGTTCTTCTGGTGCCTGGCCCAGAGTAGATGTTGTAGAACAAAAGCCATTGCTGGTCTGCTAGTTGTTGGAAAATAGAACCCTTTGGTTCCCTCCCCACCCTCATGGCCTTAGGAAGGCTCCCCTGCTGACTCACCCTCTACAAGACCAGCCCTGTCTCATCACTGGAGGCTGGTGCCTCCCCTGAAGGAAGAAGTAGTGGGTTAGACAGGAGACTCTTCCAAATTAGTCCCCAAATCATGAATATCAGGACTGGAGGGAAACTTGAAGATCAAGTACCCTTGATCTCCAGGTCAAGAATGTGGGTGTTTTCCAGAATGAGACCCAGTGGTTCAATCAGCCCAAGTGACCTGCTCAACACCTCCCAGGTGAAGAACTGAGCATCACCAGCTTGTCCTGTGCAGGCCTGTTCACAGTGCAGAGTCATCACCTCCCTCCCTGCTGCGGAGGGTGGTGGAGACTTGGCCTTGGGACCAGGCCACAAGACTGGCTGTCTAATCATAAAGTCCTTTCGGAGGAGGGCTAAGCCAGAACTTTTATACTAAATTCCTCTCATTTGAATGTGGTGCTCCCATGACCTCGTGACAATACCTCTATCACCATCGACTTAGGTGCCACAGGTGGAAAATTTTATGACTTGTTTTGGAATTGGGTGAAGTTGAGGGGAAAGGGTTGGTTCCAAAGAAAAAGAGGGAGAGAACAAGTGTAAGAAATCATCTCCAGATATCAGCACATACAACGTCTCGTGTGCCTTCATCCCTGCAGATGGTCTCACTATTCTATTTGCATCAAAACAAGAGAACCTGAGAGGTTTGGGAACTTGCTCAATGTCACACAGCTAAGAAAGAAACGGTGGATCCAGGCTGTAAACCTAATGTCTCAGTCCTACTCTAGTGCTCTTATCTGTGACACCTTGTGGCCACCACAGGCAGATTCTGACTGGATTTACATTCACAATCCTGAGTGTAAGTCACCAATGCATGTCTCTTCCTGGTGAGGCCCAACATTTAAATGTTGGAATCCAGTGGACTTCGGCAGTGCATGGAGGGCTGTTTGCCAGATGTCTGGATCTTATTTGTTCCCTCCAGCCTCCCCAGGAAATGCTCTTGTTCATTTAAATACAGACGTGACTATATTTGTTGGGGAACCATGTATTTTTTTCTTTAACTAGAAACACCTTGTATGTGTTTTTTTTTTTGTGTGTGTGTGCATTTTTTTTTTTTTTTTAAAGGAAAGCCCAGGGATCGTCTGCATCAGGTTATAAAATGATCCCAGGGTCCATTCCTGGCTCTAAGCAAGTTGAGTATACATCACTTCGTTTAATTTCAGCAATATCATCAATGTCAGTGCGTATCCACCGGCTGTTGGCTATTGGTCATCCGGACCTGACACAAACTCAATAAATACTCCATAACCCCTGACAGCCGCTAGCAGATTAGCCTGAAATGAGCGATTGCCCGGCCAACACCTGCTGAACCAAATCAGCCCCGTGACGGATGGGCCTGTACTGAGCTCTGACCACGAGTGAGATCAGTGGAAGAATGATTTTATACTTTAAGAAAAGAATTAGAGATGGTGGTGGCTGGAGTGATTGGAAAGCTTTCAGAGGGGGCTATTTTTCTTCTGTTTCTTCCTCTTCCCTGGACAGATCCCCGGCTGCAGCTCTCTACTCACACCTGAGACCATTTTACCTTCTACACTTCTGCAGGAGCAAAGATTCGGGAGCTGGAGGCAGCTACGGCTGGAGCTGGGGGCTGCTTTGGGTGCTTGCAGGATGCGCCACTCTTGGGGGAGGAGAAGAGCCATCTCAGACAGAGCCTTCAGGGCAGGGGCTGTCCCTCTGACTCCCAGTGCAGTGGGACGGCCGTTCAGGGCTGGCCTGGGGTCAGAGGACCCACTGCCTCAGCTTTTCCTGAAGGGGAAGCTGAGGCTAAGAATCCCAGGAGGGCCCCCACTTAAGGATAAACTTTTGGGCTTCCTCTTATCTTGGAGCAACCATCAACAGGTCTTCTAATCTTAACATGCTGCCCCCAACTGTATTGTCTATATCAGAACACAGGCTTGGTGAAACAGCAACAAAGCAAAGCGCACCAACCCTTTGTTTGAGTTCTTGCTCTTATTCTTAGTAAATTAACAACTGTGACGTATGAGTGGCCTGGTGATCTTTTGAGCCTCAGTTTTCTTACACACACAATGACGATGATCGAGCGTACCCCTTCTTCGAACTTCGTGGAAATCTGTGTTTTAATGAAGCCAGACTTTGGTGCTCAGAACATGTGTACCAGTCTTCCGCAGAATTCTTTTTAAATTGAATAACAATTCAGCGTTATGACATCAGCTTACACTAAAGGATGTTTTTAAAAACAGACCTGTGAAACTCTTTGCCATGTTTACAGAAACTTTGAGGATGTTATTCACTAAATCACAGGGCCCTTTCCATGTGAGTCTGAGGGAGGCATTGCTGTCTGGTTTCAGTTCCAGGAACTGTTATGTTTATCTTGAACGGGTGTTTTGATTTTATGTTATGAACTCTGAATTGTGTAAAGGATCCTGTTTTCTTTTGTGTTGGAAACCAGAAAACCCAGAGGCAAATTGGTGGCCTATCTTTCACCAGTGTGTTGAATTATAAGTGTGTCTGTGTTTTGGTACCACTTTCATGCGCTACTCATTTTTTCTTTTTTGCCTCAATTCTCCTATTTTAAATGTATTTTCTTATTTTACATGTGGATTTTTTTTTTTTTTCCCAAGCCACCTTCAATCATTTGTCAGTCCCAGGTGGAGGCATAAGGAAATCAGGATGCTGATGGGGCTGAGTCGGCATCCTGGACTTTTTACCCACGGGCTGGGGCAGCTGAGTTGGACACAGGGATCTTCAGTAGCAGCCAGAATGTAAACACAGCTTTCTGATAGATGAGCAGAAAGGGTGGCTTTTTGCCTTCCCAAACTCCTGTCAAGTAAGGGGCAAATGGATCTGGTGAGGCCAGGCTTGTAGACTGCTCCCCATCTGCCCCGTAAGCCACTGCCAGGAGAGGGAGCCGCTGAGAGCCCCTTGGCCCCTTTTGCTCCCACCAGAGGGCCTGGCCAGGTGAACTTGGCCCAGGTAACGTAGAAGGGAAAGTAGCTGACATTCCCACCTTCCCCAGCACAGGTCTGGATATTTCTGGCCAGATTACCAGTGAATTTGCAGTAATATCAACCACAATGACTCCTCATTGTGGAGTCCACTCTCTAATGGTGTCTGTGAAGCCTTACCTGCCTGCTCATACTGGCCTGGGCTTGCAACCTGGGCTGCTCTTAGTGATTCTCTGGGAAGGACCCAAAGCCCTGCCCTGTGTAAAGCCCCAGACTCTTCTATTTCCTCAAAGTTTATTCCTGACCCCAATACCTTATCTCCTTTTCCTACGTGAGTCGCTTTGGCTCTGATACCAGGTGCACGTTCCTTTCCCTTTTTACTCTCTTCTTCTCAGCATCTAAACATTTAAAAGTAGCATTTGGGATTTATTTAGCTCAACAAAGGCAGCCTCAACTGCAGTGGTAGGCTCACCGGGGCTCCCAAATGACATGTATCCTGACTTTGCTCCAGAATAAGTCAGTGATTCTTAGTCCCGGCTGTATATTTGAATCATGGAGGGGGCTTTTAAAAAATACTAATGTCAAGGACACCCCAGATCAATTAGAAGTGATCCTTGAGTGGCAGGGGTGTGGAGGTGGGGAGGGGCACTGGGCAGCTGGAGCTTTCCTTGAAAGCGGTGAGTGCATAGTGGAGAGGTACAGATAGGGTAGTAGTAGAGGTTTAGTGAAACCTGTAAGCAGTTGGAGAGATGCTTATCTCATGAGTGAGAGCTGAAGGCCTGTTGATAGTCCATAGCTGTCAGCTACAGACATACCCCAGCTTTGGGTGCCCTGAGAAGAGGGAGGTAGAACGTGGGACAGCAGAATAGAAGGCAAAGATTTCTCTGTGACACTCATTCCCAAGAGGCCTGACCCACATCGGTGCCCAGGTAGTCCTTAAAGGGGGGGCCCCTGCTCCACTCTGCAGTGGGCACATAGCCATCTGTACAGCGAGGCCTAGACTAGGTTGCTGTTGGAGGGGTAGGGGGAGGTCTCAGAGTGTTAGGAGCTTTTGGAAAGGTTACAGGGTCTGTTTTCCTTCCTCAGTCCAGTCGCAGTAGCTGCTGCAGGTACAGTGTCACCTCATTTATCTTGCACTGTCAGGGGAGGACAGCGTTCCACTTAAGTGAGTTTTCCTGAATTCCCAGCCTTGTTCTTTCTAGACCCAAAATTTCATTTACTTTAGGTATTCTGCATGGAAGGCTTGCTAAAATGTATTATATACCTCCTTACCTTTTTGGAAACACAAAGGAGTTTAACCTTTTCTTGGTGACCCTGCCTAATTTCTATGACCACCCACCACCCAGTCCTCCATGCACTTCCAGCTCTGTCCATTTTGGTCTGCCACCAGGCTGTCAGCTGTCAATCCTCACTGCTGCCATTGAGCTGTTCCTAATGCGTCTCTCAATCCTCCTCAGTACATCTGACACATGATACGCCCACTTTGCAGAAACTGGGAAACCAAATATCTGAGACTGTTAGACTCAGATATTATTGCTTAACATAAAGTTAAGCAACAGTGAAGAGGTTTTGAGTGAGTGCCTTGGCCCTTCTAGGCCAAGCAGCCCATGAATTTGGTGTGACTGTACGAGAGTTATTTTAGGTACCCAGGCTTTCTCTACTTGCACACATTGGAAATTACTAAATGTCAGACTTCAGGATAAGTGGGAGTGATGCTATCTTGGGTTTGAAGAACAGTATAAGTATTTTCTCCCGACTGTTCTTTTTCCGGAATGTTCGTTATGTGTCTTCTCCCACGAGCCGGATTCCGGCACGGCGTGCGCTATTGACTTCACCTGCCAGACGACCTGTCACTAGGTTTTCTGTCTATAGGTTTCACGAGCCTGGACTTTGTCTGACAAAGGACCCTCCCACCTGGAAAGCAATGAAGATCAAAAGCCCCTTCAGGAATACATCCAGGCCTTCAGGCTCAGAGAAAGGGCTCCGGTTTGAAGAGCTGTCAGATGGAGACAGATGCAGTGACATTTGGAAAGTAATTTGAATCACCAGAGGACCATGGATGTTGGATGGTTGGCAAAGGTGTCTCCTCCACATCTGCTGTCAGCACCAATCGACCACTGGTCTCGCTTCCTCCAGAGAGCATCATTCTCGCCTACGCTTTGGTGCCTTGTGGGCTTCCATCGTTTGGGCTGGCAGCCTTGGTGTGTTGCTGGAGAGAGATACTAACCTGAAGCTGGGATCATGTACAAGGAAGATTCTGGGTATTAGAAAGTCCAGTTTTGGCTTTTTTTTTTTTAAATTTCCCAGAAAAGGTGGGGGCTTGGGTACTTCATTTGTGACCATCACCGTCATTGGAAGTTACCTGTCACCACCATCTGTAAGCACTATCTATTCTCCCTACTAGGCAGAATCATCCTACTAGGTCAGGGTTATCGGTTCTGTTTTAAAGATTAGAAGCTGAACTTAGGTAAGGCATCTTTTCTGAGGTCAGGCAACTGACAGTGGTGGTGCTGAGATTAGAACTCTGGTTGGCTGTTCCATTTCCTAACATTTGCCTTCTCTCTTGTCACTGGGCCTGGATGCTGCTCTCTGTATCTTAGAGGCCCTGGCCTTGCACTCTTTTTTGTCTTGAAGCACAAGCTGGCATGTCTGAAGCCTGTTGGGTTGGTAGCAGGCCCTGGAAGATAGAGATGAAGGCCAGATTGTCGTGTAGATGGGCCAGGCAGCCGCCTCCACGGAGCTCAGGGACACTGGTGACACTATTGCTCTAGAATTACTACTGCTCGTATCCTCTGCAATGTCTGAAATCCCCGAAGTGGAGTTGGAATCCTTTAGCTTTAAGTGTCTTTCTTTAAGTGCAAAGATATAAATAACTCTGGACAGGTACTACTCTAAGCTGTTACCACTTATTTGCATCCGAGGGAAAATAAGTTTTAAATTTTTTTCTGGAGAGCTGATTTTTCTTAAAAAGGAGGGCACATGGAAAATGCGAGCAATGTGGGTTCAGGGCATCTGATGTGTGGTGGAAAGTGTACAGAGGAGCAGGTCCAGGGGTACCAAAACCAAATTTATTCCCCTTTATCAGGGACTCACTTGGGGACAATGGTGAAGTTAGTGATCAAGAGACTCCGTAGTAAATACATATGTGGTATGTCTCTTTCAAAGCCCAGGAGACACGGTGATAGACATGTGGCTGGGGACCAAGCAGTAGACTGGTGATTTTGGGATCATAACATCAATCATGACCATGGCATCTTGCCGAGTCTCCTGTTTCCGGGTCCACCACTGTCTACTCAAAACTGAAAGAAAACTTCCAGTACTCAGTAGCACCTGGCTCAAAGAAAGGGCCAATGAATGTTTGTTCATCATTCTGCTCCAGCTACGTACTCACAGGGATGGACGAATGAAAACCCACGAGGGCAGAGGTGATCCCATGTGCATTCGAGCACACCTGCCCTGTGCATGGGGGCTGGTAGAAGAAAAACACTCCATACTGATACATTTCCCTGTGAGAAGGTAGAATCGCCTGGCTCCACTGACAGAGCTAAGAAGGCTTCTCCAGGATTCTTCAAGTACCATGCCAAGAAAGACCATCTCTTTCCACCTGGTCAATAAGAAGAAATGGAATGACTATAAGAGCTCAGGAAATCATGTGGTCCAAAAATATATGCCCTCTGCCTCCCCACCCTGCTGTTTCCTGCCCTGCTGTGGCCCAACACCCAGCTCCTCCTCTTCATATTTTAGCCTTCTTTCCCAATCAGACCTTCACCATGTTTTCTGCCTCATCTCCCGCCCCTCTCCTGCACCACACCTCTCTCTTCTAGTCATGCTGGTCTCTTAATTATCTCTCAGCACGCAGTATGTGTTTGCATCCCTTCCCCTTTGCTAAAGGAGTCCTCCTGCCTTGAAAACTCTTTCCCCTGGCTGAGCCACACCCTTTGTTTGGGTCCCAGCATAATGACAGAGTTTATTTTTTGAGATCTTAGAGCACTCGTGGTCAGTACTAGTCACCTAATGCTTGAGATTTGCTCCCTTGGTTTGGTTGCCTTCAGGCAAGGTCCGTGTCTGATATGTCTTATCTGAAGGACTTAGCATGGTGCCTGCGTGCTGAAATTGCACACTGACAATATGACTTTACAGTCAACGGGTCTTTAGCATTCCAGGGTGTATTAATATGTGCTTTATGAAGCACAGGGTATCTGGCCAAATATGTTTAGAAAGCACTAAGTTAAGTTAAATATATTTCTTTTCTACAGAACTTTGTAGAGGCTATGTAATTGCAGAATTTCCTACCTATTGACTTGAGCATGGGGCCCTTCCTATGGTCCTATTAACCTCTGAACACGCTCTCAGTGTTGTGTTGAAATCACCTTGTATCAGCTTATAAGAACCAATTGTTACATTTTCAGGAATTTTGCAAGTTGGTAGATGTCATATTGGCACCTTGACATTGGCCCATAGTGGGAGTATGTATAGCACAGAATTGGTAAATGCTGCAAATCAGGGCTCTCGACCCCAGAGAGCCAGTCATTAAACGTTTATCAGCAGGCTGTTGGCACTAGTATTATGAAGAGTGCAGAGTGGGTAATACTGGATTACAGGGACTAAGAAGAAAAGGTGGTGGAAGTGGGATGGAAAAAAGAAGAAAAAGAAACAATTTATCGGGCAGCCAGAAGGTCATAGGATCCTTCTAAGAGCTTTCTGAGGGGAGAGGGGCACAGCGCCACTGGTGGGCCATGGAGGTGATAATGAAGATAATCAGATCTAACAAATGTGAGCTTCTCACTCCAACTTAATTTGTTCCTTACTGTCTTACAGAGCTTGCTGCCAATTAACCGATTAGTAGCTAATTTAATTTCCTTGTCGGGGTTGCAGCAGCAGGTTTTCCAATGTGCGTGTGAGGCTTGCCAGGGCCGGCGCCAGCACACGTATGTGCGTGTTGAGACAGCCTGGCTTGCCTGGGGCCGTGCATCTTCAAGGGCAGAGAAGCCAGGCTGTCTGTTCTAAATCTGCCACCAAGAGGCTGAATGACCTTGGACAAGTCACTTACCTCTCTGGGTTGAGTTCTTTAACTGCAAAATGAGCAGCTGAAGCTGACAATGCCCTAGGTCCATTTCTGTGGCAGGGTTCTCTGAGTCATAGCCCTTTACTGTCTCTGTTACTCTTACTGCTGGTGTCCCAAAGGAGACAGGCCCATCCCCAGTCGAATATTCTGCAGCATTCGATCCCATAGGGCACACGCCCACTTCAGATACAATAACCTATGGCTTTGGAACCAGAGTGCCTCCTGTAGGCAGGTGCCTGCCTTGAGTGGTGCCTGTTTATTCTATGGCAACTGAGAGAATCCAATACTCTGTGCTCCAATTTCCTCCTTCAGAAATGGAGAAAGTACTGTGCTCCCTTAACTGCAAACAAGACTTTCTTTAAGCAACCCTGTTAGGTTAAAAAGAGACTAGACTGGGAATTAATTATCTACTGTACAAATGGATCATTTATTCTGAAAAAATGATGCTTGAAAAAGACATGTGCCTTAGTGAAATGAGAATGTGAGGCAATTTGAATTCACTGCTGAGTGCCCCTCCTCTCTCATTATCCACCCAGTAGGTATCGATGGGGGCCTCATCTTCTTTCCTGACTACTCCCCCCATCCAGGTTGGGGCTTCATTACCACTCTCCTGTACCTGTATGTCCCCCAACTGGTCTCTCCCAGCCACCCCTCTCATCCAGTTCACCTTACTCATGGCCTTGCATTGTGTATACATTTATATCCAGAAAAACTCAAATCACAACACCCTCCACTCACCCTGCTTCTATTGCTTTGCCTACCTGGACACTTTCTAGAGCCCAGTTTGAGTGTTGGAAAAGATCTGGATCAGGAGGTTGAACTGTTCGATATGGGGCTCTTATAGTATAGTAGAAAGGGTTCCAGAAGAGTGAGAAGGAGCCATCTGTGAATTAAGAGTTGGGCTAGAGGAGAGCAATCTAAATGGTGTTCAACTGCACACAGGTGTGCAAAGGTAGAGACTACTACTTTACTGTGAAAAATTTTGTCAAGCAGAAATTCTTCTGCATAGACAAAAGTGTCATGCCCCAGTAAACCCCTTTGGGACTCAGAGTCCCTCAAACCACGGACATCACTTGTATCCTGGTCTACTTAGCCAGTTCATGGATGCTCTTGATGTGCTGTCTTGGTAGGCATCTACAGGGTGGGGCAAAAGTAGGTTTATAATTGTTCGTGTGGAAGATAGCATAATAATTAATAACGCCAGAGTGAACTTGTGTTCCACATCCTCCCAACTGTAGGCCTACTTTTGCCCCACCCTGCATTTTATAACTTCACTGAGATGTAATTCACATATCAAATCTATCCACTTAAAGTGCATTTAATGGTTTTTTAATATATTTAAAAGTCATAAAACCATCACAACAATTTTAGAACATTTTCATCACCCCCTGGAAAAAAAACAAAACCCATTAGCAATCACTCCTCATTTCATCCTTCCCCTGTACTGGCCCTGTGTGCCCACTAACCTACTTTCTGTCCTATAGACTTGTCTGTTCTGAAATTTCACATAAATGGAATCATATAAGGTCTTCTGCAATCAGCTTCTCTCACTTAGCTTATTATTTCCAAGGTTTGCTCATGTTATCAAATAGATGAGTATTTTGTGTTTTTTTTATTGCTGAATAATGCTTCATTGTATGAATTTATCACTTTTAAAGATCCATTCATCAGTTGATGGACATTTGGGTTCAACTTATTCATTTCTGCACAAAAGCAAAAATTTTTGAACTGAAAGTTTCATAGAAATTGTGTTGAAAGTACAGCTCAATTTGAAGAATAATGCTATTTTCATAATAGCAATCTTCCAATCCATGAAAATGAGTTGTCTTTTTATTTAGACCTTCATTAATTTATTAAAAAATGTTTTATAGTCAGTGTACAAGTCTTGATGTTCTGTTAAATTCACATGTAGGTATTTTGTTCTTTTTGCTGCTATTATAGATGAAATCATTTTCTTAATTTTATTTTCATATTGCTTATTGTTAGCATATAGAAATACAATGATTTTTACATATTGATCGTTTCTGTAATCTTGATGAACTTATTAATTCTAATAGTTTTTCATTAATCTGTAGGCTATTCTATGTACAAGATCATGTCATGTACATTAGAAATACTTTTATTTATTTATTTCCAATTTGAATTACTTTTATTTCAATTTCCTGTTAATTGCCCTGGCTGAGTCCTCTACCATAATACTGAAAAGAAGTGGTGAGAGCTGACACGTTCACCTAATTTCTTTCTTTTTTTTTTTCAGAGGGAAAACATTCAGTCTTTTGCCAACAAGTATGGTATCAGCTGAGGGTTTTTTTTGTTTTGTTTTGTTTTGTTTTAAATATGTCTCTTATCAGGTTGAGAAGCTCCCGGCTGGTCCTTGTTTACTGAGTGTCTTTATCATGAAATGGTATTAGAGCTCATCAGATGCTTTTTCTGTGTCTGTTGTGATGTGACGACCATGTGGTTTTTTATTAGTATGGTGCATTGCATTGGAAATTTTTCAGACACTAAGCCAACTTTGCATACCCAGGGTAAATGGCATTTGACTATGATGTGTAATCTTTATTATGTTGTTGGATTTTGTTGAAGATTTCTGTTTTTATATTCATAAGTAATATTGGCCTATGATTTTCTCGTGATGTCTTTGTGTGGTTTTGGTAAAAGGGTAATGTGTGTCTCATAGAATGAGTTGGGAATCAGGGCAAATAACTATGCCTTGTTAATGGGGTACTTTTAGGGAGCTGACAGGGGAAACGGTGATAATGCTTCGGGTGGGCCTTTTTTTAAAACCGAGGATACATTTCTATTGATTTGAGAAAGAAAGAAAAAAACATTGATCATTGATGTGAGAGAGAAACGTGGATTGGTTGCCTCCCATATACAGCCCACCCAGGGATCAAACCTGACCAGAAATCAAGCCCAAAACCTTTTGGTACACAAGATGATTCTCCAGACAACTGAGCCACCCAGCCAGGGCTGGAGGTAGGACTTTTTAAGGGGCTCCAAACCTGGTCTCCAAAGCACCTCTGGTAGTTGTGAGGCAGTTGGTTTTCAAGGCAGGTACAGAACTGGGAGAGGGAGGTAGGAGTAGGTCAAGTTACAATGCCAAAATCTCTCCTGTTCAAATGGCCTTTGCCACTCCATTTCATCCTTGCCATCATGCCTTTTGAGTGCTAAAAATGGATTAAATACACTAAACAAGCAGAGCCTTTATAGCAAATACAAGCAAAGGAATGCTTTTGGCTGTGAGTAACAAATAAGCCCTGTAAGTTTTGCATGGGAAACTTGCTGCGTTCAGGACTATGGACACCAGTCTTTTTGTTGTTTATGTTCCCATTTGTCAGTTCTCTTAAACATTACTGTATAAAATAATGTTATTTATATAGTACTTTACATATGCTTTCATATTCATTACATTATCAAAAGTCAAGCACCCTGTGACTTTAGACCGGCAGATACTAGGATATCTCCTCAAGGTCACATAGCTGGGCTCTGACATCCAGTCACAGCAGGATTCAGCCCTAAGGTTTCTGACCCAAGTTCATGGCTCTTTTACAACACGGCTGTCTTTGTGGAAAAAGGAGTGAAATTGAAATCAATCATTTTCTCCCATTAGGAAAGCTGCTAAAATTGTTTGGTGGGGAAGGAGCTGAAATGATGGCTTAAGTGAGGTTTTTCCGCCCATCTGTGGTTTCCTTGGCTTCCCGATAGGAAACTCCTGGATCACCCTGCTTCTCTTGGACTCTTCTGCTATCTCCTCCTCTAGTGGCTGCTTATGTCTGATGCTTCTTAATCCTTGGCTTGACTCTTTTTTTAAAAAAATCTAATCTTCTTTCCCCTCAAATGGACCTCCTTCTGGACCTTCAGAAGACTCCAAATCCACTTGTAACCTCAGATACTCTCGCTTGCTGGACATTTTCATTTGTTAGCCCACTTTAGAGGGAGGTTCTTTGTTCTTGAAAGCCATAATTTCAAGTCACTGAACATGCGTGACCCTGGGCCAGAATTCAGCCCTTGCCGAAGCAAGCACTCACTCTGATTCTCTTGTTGGTGCTCTTCATATTTTGTTAGCTCAGTGAACTTCAACCTGACAGCTCTGTAGGCTCCTGGCCTTCCACAGTTCTAAAGTAGTTGTTTTGTTTTATTTTTAAATGTGCAATGATGGACTGGGCCCTTTCCTAGAGGGCTTAGCAAAAGAATAGTGGGTCGTTTGTGTTGCATGTGTCTGTTGGGGAGACGGATGGTCCCCCCCTCTATGTTCCCTTTCACTGCCTACCCAATAAAATAAATCCTTGGTGTGAATGCTTGTCCATTTTACTTTTGTGACTTTATTTATGTTTAAACCTCCAAGGATTTTGCCCAATTTGGGCTTCTTCGACTGTGAGGTCCCAGAGGTCAGGGACAACAGGCAGTCAACAATGTTTGCTGAATGGATAAACCTTTTAAACTTATTTTGTCCAGAAAAGCACACAGCCACATGCCACTCATAAGTGTGGTTGAATTAATGCTTCTGATTGTAATAGGTAAACTTAGACCTTGGATGCAGGGGTTTATATAGAGAATGCTTATATAGTGGGGTGGTTTTTGAAAGAATTTTGAGGAAGGAGGCTTGCCCATGTTCTGCTCAGTTGGGGTGAGATTAGAAGTTCCTTTTCCTTTCCCAACATTTATGGATAGTTTCTCTGCTGTAAAATGTAGGAGTTAATGAGAAGAGTCCCCCAACTCTGTGGTTCTCACACTTTATATAAAGGGGGAAAAGGAGGGAGTAGCTGTTCCGCATGAGGTCAGGAGAAGGCCTCTGCGTAACCTCCAATTAGGGCTGATTTTACAGCTGGGGCATGAGTTTTAAACAATGTTAGTTTAGAAAACTGAGAAGTCAGAACATCTATTTCTGGTCTGGTCTCATGTTTTCCGTCAGTGCCTTTTCCTTCCCCTGGGTGACTCCACGTGGGTCCCAGTGCCCAGTGTTGTCCCTGCACCGAGGGCCTGAGATTTCAATGAAAAGATTTTTAATGTCTCGATAAATGAATGCTTAACATGTTCCTCTTTTCCAAGAGGTGTTGTTTCCATGGGCGAGCAGACCTCTGTGAGAGAGTCTCCACGAACGGTGACTGAGTGCCACAGTTTTGAGGGAAGAGCCCTCTGACTTTTCTCAAATCAAGTCTGACTGAGGGAAGGACTGACTGCCTGGCCCATCGCTCAACAGCCCAGCACCTTGGGCCTCACTTGCCTTTTTTATTCTTTTGCTTCAGCTCCCACCCTGCTCCTTGAACCAATCTGACACTCATTCTGGGTGCAGAGGGCACTTGGTGCTGCTGTCCTTGGCTCCTGTCACTCCTTGTCAACTCCAATCACCCTCATTTTGTTTCCTCTCCACAGTCCATTAGCAGCAGCTCTCAGAAGGCTGGGTGGTTCCCTGTAGCCCCTGACCCTTGGCTTCAGGTACCATGTCGCCAGAGAAGGATTCCTGATGAAAAAGAAGGAGCAAATCTTAGCCTCACTCAGCCCCCTGTCACTTCTGAGGGAAGTGATTCTTGAAAGGGTGGATAATCCTGAGTTGTTTTTTATATATATATTTTTAAGTTAATTCTGCATACTGCTGTGTTGGTGACATTTCCTTCAAATTGCAATAACTAACCTGTCACAGCCCTACAAATGCTGACAATACAGCACCATGTGGGGTTGACTTAATAAACCTCATTTACATTCATTTTGATTCACTCAGGCGTTGAAAAACATTTCACAGAAAAAAACTAGGAACCTCTCCAAGACGACATGATGTTTGCTGATACGATATGAACAGACTTAATAGGCAGCATACATGAAAACATGCGCTCCTTAGGTTATTAGCAAACTCAGTACTTCATTTTTTAAAAGCATTTAAAAATTATTCCTTTGAATGCTGGGCTTCTAAGCTGTGAGATTTGTCAACATTTAGAGTCTTTCTATTGAGAATGTAGGTAAGAACATAGTTAACCCTCTCCTTTGAGCTGTGAACTTGGACAAATTTTTAATGGCTCTATCTCAGTCTTTTCATCTGCTTAATGGACATCTTAATAATACCTGTTTACCTAGCTGTATGAGTCAGTTATTATTGCAACAGTACTACATAACAAACATTCCTAAAATACAGTAGCATATAACTACAAGCATTTATTTCTCATTTGGAGGTTATTAGATACCTGTGGTCCTGCTTGGTTTGGATAGAATCAGTTGCACGGACTTCTAGGTTATGGATTGGATTTAGGTCTGCTGTCTGTGCCTTCTCATTCTCCTTGGATCAGCAGCTACCTGGGTCATGTCCTTCTGAAGGCAGAGAGCAAAAGTACAAGAGCCAAGTCAAATCACAGGAGCACGTAGAAAGCTTCTGCTCATATCAAGTTTCTTTACATTACGTTGGCCACAATAAGTTATATTGACCAAGTCCAAAGTCAACAGGCAAGAGGATATATTCTCCCCCCTCTCAGGGTCACAAAAAAGAGTAAAGGATTGAGAATACCTACCCCCCCATCTCACAGAGACCTTTAAAAAGAATGAGAGGGGAGCTCTGTAAACTGCAGGGTTATGCAGATGTTAAGCCTTATGTGACAGTTCTACATAGGGATGCTTTTTGCCAATCCGACTATTCTCTCCTTACCCAATGTTTTTATGTGCGGCTACCATCTTCCTAGTCACCCAAGTCTGAGACATTGTCACCCTTTCGCACTCAGTCCTTTCTCTCTTCTGCCATTCACATCAGCATTAAGGGCTCTACCCAGAGAAAACCTCTTATCTGCCTCCTCCTTTCTATTTTCTCTGCTTCTCTTCTGTCTCAGCCTCTTCTTACCCATCATCTCTTCCCTAAAACTTGACTCCTAACTTATTTCCCTGCGCCCAAGTTCTCCCTGCTCTGATGGCTCCTAGGCACCACTGCCAGATCCATTTCCCTGTCGTGGAGTGTTCACTGTTCACTGTGTCACGCCTGTGCCTTAGGTTGGAGTTCCCGATGCAGAGGTAAAGACAAGGGCTCTGGACTCACTGATTTCCTGAAGGAGTGCCCTCAGGAGAAACCTCTTAGGGAGTAAGGGAAGCAAGACACCACAGGGGAAGAAGATAAGCTGATATGTGGTTCGGTAAAAGGGTAGCCTCAGCCTGTTGCACAGGGAGCTCTGCAGGCTGTTCCATACAGAGGCAGGAAGACTGGGCGGTTTACCCCCTTGGAGTTCATGACTGGCCACAAGCCATCCCTTTGCAAAAGCACAGGAAATGCTCTGGAGGAGGGCCCTGGTGTGAGCCATTAGGGGGGTCTGCTCTGCTCATGTGCGAAAGGAAAAGGCACCAGAAAGGAGTAGGCAAAACAATTCCTGGAGCCCACACAGGGCTAGCAATAATTTATGTTCCCTCCTGCCATTGTCCATATCTTTGTGTTTTAAAAAATTCTATTATCTGAGAAGTTTCCTTGAATTTAGGGTCAATACATCAGTTAATTTTAAAATTCTGCTCTTATATTTAAGTGTATAAGATCCCTTTATTGCTCCCTGAATATTCTTTTTTGATATATCTTCTCTTTCTTTTTGTCTTAATTAATCTTGCCTAAGACTTCTATATCTATCGATTTTTTTTCAAAGAATTACCCTTTGGTTTGTTAATTTTCTCTATTTTATGTATTACTTTCCTTATGATGGCCATTCAACTTGATTGCCTCTCAGCCTCTACCTTTGATTGCCCTGCTTGTGATACCGGAACACTTCGTCCTTGCCAGCTGATGCAATGCTAAACTTTGTCAGTAGAGGGCGCAGGAGAGACACTGCAGGAAGAAGGGGCTTCTCTGCCTGGTTCCAGTACACAGGACTTCTTCCTGTTGGCTCCTGTGTTGTACAGGGTACCCAGTGGAGCTCACTCCTTGCAAGTTTTGGTGGCACTTCTGCAGCCACTTTCCTGTGAATTCTGTGGGTGCTCCAGCTGGACTCTGGGGGATGAGTTCAACAGCAGCCACCATGAACAGCTTCCAGAAGTCTATCATCCACATTCCAATGGGCAGATTCTTGCCCATGAGGAGTGGCCCACTGGCACTCTGGAAAAGACTTCCTACAGGCCAGCCCTTGTCCTATTCTTCCCATACTGCCACCTCCACCCAGTAACTGTGGACCAGTCCTGCCTCAGAGCAGCCCAGCAGACTTTTCCACAATCTAGTGGACTGTAGTCACAACCTCTTCAGCAAGGCATGAATCTCCCCTCTGCAATCTTTGGTGGTAGCTGAGTCATCACAGTGTTCCTTGGAACAGAATAGATGGGCAGCCTATTAAAGTATTTCTTGATCCATGCAAGAAAAATCTGTAAGTCTGGCCACAAATGGGAGTTGAGTCACCAGTTTCTAGATCTAAGTCCATCAAGAGACCCAGGGCCTCTTGACTGAATGGGATGCTGTGTCCCTTTGAGGAAGGATCCTGCCGCATTTTCACGTGCAGGAAACTCTGTAAATCTTCTTCCAAGCCTCATCCGAAAAGACCCAGGGCCATTCGATGGCGTGACTGTGCAATCTCAAACCTTTTTGGAGATTGTTAGACACTGGCTAGGAATTGACACCAATTCCTGGGCATCCAAAACACGCCTCTGACCCACTGTAGTGGGACTATAGTAATGAAGTAATAGATAGACCTTTAGCTGAAGCCTTTGACTCACAATGGGTCTAATTCACCCACAGACTCACTCTGTGGTTGATTTCCCCAGATATTGGATGTATGACTATAATACATGTACTTGGAAACTAAGAGTCTCTCTCCCACGTGGACTCCCAACCCCATGGGATGAGAGCTTTTATGGTTGAAAGGGCTAAATAGAAAGTCCCGGAACTTCTCCTCCATACCAAGGAGATAAGTCAGAAGCAATATTGCATCTCTGGGGAAATTTTGGAGATTTGTGCCATCATCCAAGCACTGAAAGAAAGAAGCAGGAGTGGTAAAACCTAGCACATTCCCTTTTAACTCACCTGTTTGGCCTGTGCAGACGCTGGGTGGGTACTGGAGAATAACCATAGACCGTCACGAACTGAGTTAGGTGGTGATTCCAAATGCAGCTGTTGTCTCGGTTGCACCTTTACTGGGGCAGATCTGTATAATTCCTGGCATTTGGTTTGTGGTTATTGATGTAGCTGCTGCTTTTTTCTCCATACCGTTTTGAAAGGGCTACCAGCAGCAGTTGGCTTTTACTTGGCAGCGCCAACAGTATATCATCACAGTGCTGCCTCGGGGCTATGTCAGGTCTCCCGCTCTCTGCCGTGGTACAGTCTGCAGAGATTGTGATCGTTTGGCATCCCACAAAACATCACACCATTCACATTGATGCTGACTAGATAATGAGCGGGGAAGTAGCAAGCATTTTAGATGTCTTAGCGAGACATATGCAAAATAGAGGTGGTTTAGCAGCACCCCAGGGGCAGCTACTTTGCAAGTTTGTTGTTATCCCGCCTGCCAGCCTCAGCTCTTCCGCCCCCTTGTCTGGGGTTTCTTGCTTGTCAGTCCAGGTCTGTGGTTCTGTGCCTGCCAACCGTGGCCTGCACATGGTGACACACTCTGGTCCAGGAAACACAGAGGACTTCTCTGGCATCCAAAGGGCTGTCACCGACCCTGCTCTAATGAGGTCTGAATTCTAGCCTTGCGGAGGGGTCCCCTTCTGTGTTTGTTTTTCTTCCTCGGGTACCTCTCCCTCAGACTCTGAGCATTCTTTAGAGTCCTCTTTTAATCCCCACCGCAGTAAGTAATTTCTGGCAAGTTAACAATGGTTTATATTAAGTGTTTCTTGCTCAAATGACTGTTTTTGTTCTTCTGACTGGATCATGAATAATACACTTATTTTTAATATTTTCTCTTTTCTTTCTTTAGATTTAATCTGTTTCTTGTGTCTAAAGTCTAATGTTGAATCCTTAGCTTATTTTGTCTTTGATCTTTCTTGATTTCTAACAAATTTATTTAAATTTATAAATTTCCTTTTAAATACTATTAGTTTTGTACCATAAATTTTGACGTGTTTTCATTATTATTCACCTCTAAATATTTACTTCATTTACAATGATTATTTAGTAATATAGTATTTAGCTTCCAAAAGTAGCTTTTTTTAAAAAAAGATTTTATTTATTTACCTCTAGAGAGAGAGGAAGGGAGGGAGAAAGAGAGGGAAAGAAACATCAATGTGTGGTTCCTTCTCACGCACCCCCTACTGGTACCTGGTCTGCAGCTCAGGTGGGTGCCCTGATTGAGAACTGAACCAGCAACCTTCTGATTCACAGGCTGATGAACTGACTGATTGATTGAACTGATGATTCTTTGCTTTGCAGGCCAGTGCTCAATCCACTGAGCCACACCAGCCAGGGATGAAAATTTTATTTTTTGATTGGTGAGTGTATCAGTTTGCTAGAGCTGCCATAACAGACTACCACAGTCTGCATGACTTAAACAACAGAAATTTATTTTCTCAGAGTTCTGGAGCCTGGAAGTCCAAGATCAAGGTGTCAGCCAGTGTGGTTTCGTCTAAGGCCTCTCTCCCCAGCTTGCAGATTATCTGCCTCCTTCCTGTGTCATCACATGGCCTTTCCTTTGTTCTTTGTCATTGCTGGTGTCTCTGATGCACCCTAATCTCCTCTTGGTGTAAGGACACCAGTGAGATTGGGTCAGGGCCCACACTAACAGCCTCATGTTAACCTAATTATCTTTTTAAAGGCCCCATCTTCAAATACAATCACATTCTGAGGCATTGAGTGTTATAGTTTCAACAACATATGCGTTTTGGGGGAAACAGAGTCCATAACAGTGAATTAAATCCATCTCTATTTATACTAATGACTTTTATATTAGGGTTTATCATGTCTTATTTCATATTTTCCATTTCCTCTGCTATACTTCCCATCCCCTTTCCCACTTTCAGTTCAAGGCATACTGTGCTGCTTCTGCTCCCAGGGCTGGACTTTGAGAACCGTCACTATAAAGTAACCCTTCAGGCTCTTGCCGGAGTGAAGAAGGAGCCACTTGGCTATGGAGGTAGAAGACGGCATCTCTGAACCTGACTGCTTCTTTTAAAGACTTTTCAACAACTCTGCTATGTTCAGTCCTGCCCTGCACCCCACCCCAGAGGTGTATGGTGCCTCCAAAGATTACCAAGCCTTTTAGGGATGAATTGTGAAGTAGCCGGGCCGTTGAGTCTTCACTCTTGATGCTTGCTTAGGTTTTAGCTTCCTCATCTGCTATTTCATTTACTGCTTGCTTAGTCACGTCTCTGCTTTCAAAATTGGGTTGATGTGTCTTGTTAACTGTGATCTCTTCTGCTTCCTTTGCGGGTTTGCTGAATGTTCGTTCGTTTGTTTGTTTGTTTGCTGTCTTCATAGTGTCATTAATCAGAACCAAGCAGAATAAAATGTATGCATTTAATGGTGAAAGAATGAACTTTGATGCAGTGAAGGAAACACAGTTGTGAGGATCACATGTGATGCTGCCAGATCTCGTTGAAATCTATCTCACCCTTGTTGTTCATACACTGTCTCTTAAAGTTTCAGATGTAGATGCTGAATGATGGCTTTAAGCAACTTTCAGGGTTTAATTAAAGCATCAGGTCTGACTGGTGGGACTTGAGATGAGTTTCTCTGTCTCAGAGACAAGCTGAGATGTGGATTTGAATTAAGGGAATGAAACAATTTCCAAAGCAGTTGTAGATAAGGTCACAAAGGAGCTCTATTTGAAAAGGAAAGGATGGAAGGAAATGGAAGCCAATAGGTGGCATGTTAGTTACCCTTGAGTATGAGTGAATTCCATTTAAAAAAGCTGGAAGACTTTATAACAGGGCTCTGACCATCGATAACTGGCCAAAAAGATGATTTTTGTTATTTTGTTGACTTGAAAGAAATGTTTCTGTGTCTAAAATTGTCCATGAAACCCAAAACTTGGCAACCCCCACAAAAGTTAAAATGGCTTTGTGCTCGTGAACACTGGATATTTCCATGCAATCACTTATCTGTAAATTGAATAATTTAATTTGCATTAAGGCAATTCACTGTGAAAACTGACAAAATGGACAAATCATTTATAATGTGATAATAACAGTTAATTCTCTGAGGCACAGGATGGGCAAAAATATGCCACCTCTCTCTACCCTCATACACCATGTTGTTTCGATACATTTTTATTTCCATGATAAACAAGTCACATTGCTTCAAAGGGGACCTGTCTTTCCTCTTCACTCGGAGTGAAGATCGGTCTGGAACAGCAAACGACTGGGTCAAGCATTGAACCACTGCACTGGACATTAATAGCTGGGGTCAGCAAACAGCTATTGAACTGGTTTTTCAGATTCCATCAAAACCCATTTCTGAAGACTGCTTGTCATCTTGACCTTCATCCTGGGAGTCTACCTCTTTCAGGAACACTGCTTCTTCCGGACTTTCTCTTTGTTCTTCTGATGCAGACAGTAGCTGGGGGGGCAGGGGGGCGGATTCTGTGTGGCATTATTCTGGCTGTTGGATTTTCATTCTCCGAGATGTTTTCAGTCAAACGCTTGAGTTGCTCACTTGTTTTTTTCCACTTCTCTCCCTTCTGGTCTCTCCCTCTTTGCCTTCCCCTCCCCCCCACCAGAAAACCAAGGGAAATTGACAAGCAGCAGGACAGGGGAAATTGAGCTATATTATTTCTCCTTCGGGAACCTCACTTTGCTGTCTTATCTGAAAGCTATCGTTTTCTACATCTCTTGGCAAGAGTTCTCATCGACCAGTGACCCCTAAATGCCTATGCTGATCAATAGTCCCGGTATCGTATTGACGTACACATTGACAGCTCTCACTGAGCACAGGAATTAGGAATGGCAGCCAATTGCAATCCGTTCAGGCTGCTTGAGAGGCAAAGAAGGCCCCGTGTAGGTATTGACACTGTAAATGGAGACAGTTTACTTAGCGCCCAGGGTGGTGCATTTGTAGGGAGTCCGATAGACCTCATTATTATTTAAGGGCAGAGGCTTTTCTGGCAGCCCGCAGAGCCTGCTTATATCAAGCCTTCCCACTTATAGCCTGGTGAAATAAAGCCTGAGTGATTTGCACCCCCTTAAGAGAACCATCAGATGGAATCGAGTGTTAGAATGGATGACACAGGATTGGACAACGAGAGGACTTTGGTAAGTCAGAGCCTCAGTTGCCAGTCATGGATGAGATGCAGTTTAACTGTAGGAGAGGTTTTGAGCTTGTGTGCTCTCCCTGAGCAAAGGCAAAATAGAGAATCACAGGTTCTCGGGGCAGGAAAGGATTTTGGATTTTAAAATTCATCTGCCCCAATTTTCTACTCAATGCAAGAGTTCCTACACCAACATCACCTCAATGTGGCTACCTTGCATTTGTGGGTTACCAACAGTGACAAGGAACATGCTAACTTAGGAAACAGTCCATTTCATTGTTTGGTAGCTACAGTAGCAGGAAAGGTCTTCCTTCTCTAAGGCTGAAATCTTTCTACCTTTCACTTCCGCTACTTGCTCCTAGATCGACTTTCTGTAGTCCATACTAGAGATACTAGCTTGGCATTTATCATTCTTCATCATTTATTTTGTAAACAACTCCTCACAAAGGCATCCTTTGACCTCCACCCCTCTCCCCCATTTACAGATGGGAAAACTGAAGTTTAGAGAATTTCAGTAATCTGCTCAGGGACACACAGACCTGGGATCCGGTGTCTGAATTCCGTATTCTTTCTGCAGCGTGCTTTTTTCTCCTTGTGCCATGTAGAGAGTCTGGCCTGATTTTCATTCCTTTATCTCCCTGAACAATAGAATTCATTTTCAAAGAATCTCATACCACTTCTGTAATGTCACTACTCTGGTTCTCAGAAAGTAGTTATTTTATTTTATCCCCTTGAATTGCCCCTGACTCAATACTTTTTAACTCAACAAAAATCACCTGCTGATCCACCTCACTATGCAGCATTATTACTCCGGCACCAAGTTTATTCACTCTGTGCCCAAGCTCTGTCAGTCCTCTGCCCCTCCTACATCCTTGGTGGTAGAAGAAAGTTGGTCCAGCTTGCTCCCCCATCCTGTGGAGGGTCAATAGTCTACAACACAAGCAGAGCAAGGCCCTAGCTGGGTCAGTCAAGGTCTCTGCCAAGCCCTGGAAATTGAGGTCAGATTCTTTTGTCAGACATAAGATACGAATGCAGTTTTGTATGTGTATAGGCAGACTAAAGTAAGTTCTGTGTGTCAGGCTGCACCGTGGGCTCTACCTACTGTGAAGGAATGGGGGCTGGAAGGAGCAGAATGTAAAGTGGAGTCTGGCTGCCTGGCTGGAAATTTAATGTGACCTTTTCTGGGAACCTGTGCCTTGAGGCCTGGGGAGAGTAGAAAAGCCCTAGAAAGCTGCAGTCTCCAGATAGAATAGGATCACAGAGCAGCCGCCTGGCTACCCAAAGGAGATTGAAGGACATGCCAACACTTCTATGCCTGGACACAGAGTAGAAGTGGTTTTTCTGAACCTTATTGGGACAATTCACAGGCATTAAGTGGGGCCAGAAATAATGAGTAAAAGTAGCAGAAAGGCAAATTTTGAGGGGAAATTATTCCCAGGGGAGGGGCTATTGGGAGCTGACTATGAATAGGCACCGGTGGCACCATTTTCAAAATTAGCAAACCATGGTTTGAATGCTGGTTCTGAATATGTGACTATATCGACGTATTGTCTTCTAAGGCAATTGTAAGTGAAGGCCGCCACTGACGGCTTTGATTACATATCGGAAAGCCGTATGGGGGCTGGACAAGGGCAAAGACTGATGTTCATTGCCTTAGGCTGGACCATCACCACCATCCATCAAAACTATTCCAACACGTAACTCATCTTCCTTTCCTACTTGCCATCTGACTTTCCCCCACCTGCAGAGTTGGGTTATGTCACCCTCCCCCATTCTCCACTGCATTCAGAATGAGGTCACAGTTTTCTACCAAGGCATTCATGATTCAGCATGGTCTGGCCCAGCTTTTTAAAAAATGTATTTTTCAATTACAGTTGACATGAAATATTTCATTAGTTTCAGGTATACAATATAGTAATTAGACATTTAGATACTTTAAGAAGTGACCACCCCAGTAACTGTAGTGCCCACCTGACATCATACATAGTTATTACAATATCATTGACTATGTATATTCCCTGTGCTGCACTTTCTGTATCCCCCCTAACTATGCTGGTCTTCTCAGCTTCATGCCCCACATGACTCAGACACCCTGTGGGTAAGTCACATTAAACCAGTTGCTTGGCTCTACACAGGCCCAGTACCCCCATGCCTTTGTGCACTTCTTCCTGCTAACTTCTTCCACGGCAAGCTCTTCTCCTTGCTTTTAGCCTGTTTAATTCCTATCCATTAGTTGAGACTTTTCCCTGAAGCTTTTTCTGGTTCTTCTCATTAGAATGAACTCTGCCTTTTGTGCTCCAACTCTGTGTATATACCTCCTAGGACATATAAATTACCCTGCTGAACATTGTGGTTAATTGTTTTTGCATATCTGTGCTAGATCACTGAAAGGAAAGACTGTAACTCATTGGTTGTTTTTTCTCTGGGGGTCCCAACAGAGTGCCTTGCACACAGTAGGGCTCCGTGATGAGGGACGATGGGTAGGTGTTGGTGCTCATTGTGTCTGGTCAATATCCCGGAGCTCTGACAGTAGAAGAGAAGTTCAGTGCTTAGCATCACCCACACCCTACACTTCTTTGGGGGCATGTATAGCTATTCCATTGTGCCAGCCTCCCTAGTGGTTAAGGACAGGCCAATAGGATCTGAACAGAAGTGACAAGTGCCACTTCCAGGCCTGCCCCTAACAACCTCTCCAACATGAGCCTCTCTATCTTTTTCTGTATTGAATGCAGAAAGCCCCAAGGACCTAGAAATGCTAGTTTGTAAAAAGAAAAGTTAAGTTACAAGATGGAAGGCACCTGGGCCCCCAAAGCATTCCCTGTAAGAGGGCCTCCACCACTATCTCACAGTGACTCTGACCTATAAGAGAAATGAACTCTGATGGGGAGAAGTTCAGAGAGTTTAACGTGGTTTAGGAAGCAGCTGGCCTACTCCAACATGCTGACCAGTCACACCTGCACAGCTGTGTGGGTGGGTGTGAGTAGCTGGAAGGCGTGGCAGATGTGGAGCTGGCTTAGGAGGGGGAGCTGCAAGCTAAACTCAACAGTGATCTTTCATTCACTGGAAGGACAAGCAGAACTCTTCCAAGCTAACTGCTTCATCTCTTTCAGCATTATGGATATGAAAAATTTTAAACTTTCCTTCCTACATTGGTAACTCAGCTCTGGAAGCACTTTGGTTTTCCAAAGACTACCTAATGCCACCTCAGAGGAGGGTGTGGTGTAGCGCCCTGGTGGTGGAGAGTTTGGGCTCTGGAGCTACGTTGTCTAGGTTTGGTTCTCACTCTCCCTTCATGCCAGCTGCCTGACCTAACTTCTCTAAATTTCCTCAGCTATGACATGGTGGCAACAAGAGTCCCCACTTGATTGTATGAATTTAAAGCATTCAAAATTAAAAGAGATAATAACAGTTAAACATGCCGCTGCACTTGAGATAAATATTCACAATTTTTAACAATTTTATTATCATTGTTATAGGAGCAGATACTTCTGGGATGGCCTGACTACACAGACTAGGATGGAACATTTACCTTCTTTGTCTGTGTGTTGAACATCTTAGCTTGAGAATAAACTTTATCTGGTGGGGGGAGGCAGCCATAGTCACCATTGAGGCAATGTGTCTGTCAAGCCCCCAAAGTCATTTTCATGCGTGCTGCTACTGAGGCACACATTCATCTGTCCCGCCTTCACCCAGCTCTGCATTCGAGAAGTTGATAGTTTGGACCCAGTCACAGGACTTTACATTTGTCCTTTTATGTTTTATTTGATTAGACTCGCCCTCTATTCCAGCCTGTCAAGATAATTTTGCATATTAGAACTGTCTTGCAGTATACTTATTATCCACATTGCCTTCCCATCATTTGAAAATCTGGTAAACTTCCCATTTATGTCTTGGTTGAAGTGATCAAAAAAGTGCTAGAAGGACAGAACTAAGGACAGAACCCCACAATATATCTTGAGAAACTTTCAGATGCCACCCAGCACTTTAATAAAGTAATTCCCACCGCTATAAATCCATCTAACCCTGGGATTCATTAATTCATTCATTTGCTCATTTATTCACTTACTCACTCATCCACTAGCAGCCTTTTTCTGTAAGGGGCAAGCTAATAAATATCTCAGGCTTTGTGGGCCACATAATCTCTGCTGCAACTTCTGAACTCTGTAGTTATGGAACGAAACAGCCACAGACAATATGTAAACTGATGAGTGTGGCTGAGTCCTCATAAAACAATTCAGAGAACAGACCAGGTGGATTTGGCCTTCAGGTCATAGATCGAGGTCCTTGATCTAATGTATTCCTCTTCACACTTCAGCAATGGGTAAGTGATCAGTAACCTGCATCCTGGTTGAGAGCGTGCTGGAGAAGACACAGGTATAAGAGCTGAGATGACTCATGACAGTCGCAAATTGGCCCTCTCGCTCTATCTGCCCTCCTAGTTTCCCTCTTCAGCTGTAAAGCCGAATGCTGATGTTCAGTCAGTAAGGAAGAAAGACCCCAGGCCACCTTGTGTCCTGATTGTCTTTCCATAGTTGCCAAATTCCTGGCACTGGAGGCAAGAACTCCATCTGGCCAAGAACACACATACTCACCAGAGATCCCCTAGACCATTCCAGAAAGAAGGCCACTGTTCGTGAGGGTTACGTGGATGGAGGCATGAATCGCAGGGGTGGGAAATGCCCAATTAAAATTACTTTGATTCCAACCTCTGATTCTGGGACAGACTTTTTCATCTTTCTATGATGGAAGATCCCAATTAATTAATTGTTTAGTTCTTGAACTCATTTCTCATCTAATAATAGTCTTAATCAGTCCATTCCCCTCCCATAAGCATTTATATTCATGACTCAATTTCCAGCTACCCTCACTTTTACTCAGTTTTTGTAAGTTCATTTCTACTCTTCATGGATATCCATTTCAACCTGTCTTGTATCTGGCCTAGAGAGCCCCTGGGTGCTCTTCCCTTCATGTCACCATTTCATTCTCCTGTGCCGTTCCAGCTACCCCTTATCCAGGTTAGTTAAGAGAGCGGCGCACATGTGAATATTGGGGTGGGAGTGAGGAAAGGAAATAAATGCATGAGAGGGAATATTGAACTTCTAATGCATTGTAATTACCACATGATCCTATCTCCCCTGTGATGGGTCCCAGTGGGATTTATTGCCATATTAGCAGTGATTTCCCCATTGCTTTACTTAATGAATAATGTTTGAGCTAATAACCCACCAAAAAAAAATCCAGCAACAACAACATAACTCCCTTCACTGTAATTATTATTTTTCCTAATGCAGTGGTTTTCATATAAATACTGATGTCTCTTTACTAGGTTCTCGTACAGCTACTTGCTTAAATAATGGGTCCCATTAAATTGCCATCAATAGTAGCGTGCCATATGCTAGTGTTTTACTGATAATCTTCCAGTCTCTGGACTTGGGGTTTCAGGCTGGCTTAGGGCCTTGCAAGTGGTACAACCTCCTTCCCCCCACACTGCCCATCCTACTCTACCCACCCATCCCCCTCACTGCTCCCATGCCACCCTCTACCTGGAATTGATGGCATTTAGAGAAGCAGGAAGAGGGCCTCAGCTGTGCAAACACAGGGCTTCTGTTTATTTTGTTAGCCTCCGAAATATTTGTTGAGAGTTATTCGAGCAGAAAGGCTGAATGGAGATCATTGCAATGTGTCAAATTAAGGAGTGCTTAATGCCTGCCTAATCTCTTGGTAATTACTGTTGTGGCAGCGGAAGGCTTCTGAGCCTGGTAAGAAAGCTAATGATAGTGAGAGACACGCGGCTGCCCGGGCATCCGTGGCATCGCGCTCCGCACAATTAGAGGCCCCACTTAGATCCGAGAGACGAAACCTGTGTCACTTAGAGAAAGGATCGGCTTTTGGAGGGGAGGGATCGGACAGGAGTGTCAGCCTGGGTCACTGGACAGGGGACTCCTTCAAATGGGGGTCATTTTCCTGATGGTGTTCTAACGTGGCAGCCTCCTGTGTATGTGTGTGTGCATGCATACACATGGGTGTCATGCAAGGAAGGAGTCTGACCTCAGGGTGTTTGGGGAAAGACAGATGAACAGAGAGCCTTGTAATTTCCCTGTCTTCATCCACCTGTGTCATCCATTCTCTCCTATTTCCCCGATTCTCTGTCTTCGGTCTAATTTTCTTTCTGAGTATCTTCTCTCTTCACTCTCTTTGTCTCTCATGTTCCTATTGCCTGCCTTTTCCAGCTCCCCTCCTCTCTCTTTCTCCCTGTCTCTGTCTGTATCTCTGGTTGATCTATTTAACCAGCATGTACCTCAACCAAATAGGAATTGTTACAGAAGCAGAAAATAGTAATGAATCAGAGAAAGAAGAAAAAAAATAAATAAAAGCCTCAATATCCCCAAACTCTGCTTAAAGAAAATGGGAAAAAATAGGTATTTTTAAAAGTCACTCATCAACTTTACACGAAAACAAGTTGGGAAAAAAGAAGTCTATGATATGCAGATCTGTGGTGGAAAAAATGTGTGAAAGGAAACTTGCATTTCAGATAACAGTGACTGTCCATGGAAATACTTTAATAATATAAATTCCTAATGAAGAACTTGGATCCTAGCACAGGGTTCATCTGGAGCTTGTGATCTGAGAGTCACCCTCAAGAGTGGGTCAGCCAACGTGGGTTCTGGTCCCAGTTCTATCGTCCACTAGTCCCATGGCTTTGAAGGAGCTATTTTACTCCACGTAAAATGAGGACTGCTTAGATGACAGCGTGGTGGTGTAAGAACAAAAGAAAATATGCAAGAGTGCTCTCTGAAAAGAACAAAACACGGCAAATCAGTCAAAGAAGCCACCAACAGAATTAGCACAGATAATTGAGGGGCTTACAAGTTGGGGTAATTACTTAGATCATGGGTATTGCTGCCTTAGTCAGGAGCTGCTGCTTGGTAAGATCGCTGCATTTGGTAAGAGAGTGGCCGGGAGGGGATGGAGCTTTCTGCCTTCTTTGATATTTTTCCAGCTGCCCTTGGGATCACAGGGGACCCAGCAGTGTACAAGTAGGGAGGCCCTTAGTTTAAGAAGGTTGGGGTTGTTAGAAGGTAAACATAGATTTAATGGGAGTGTGGAAGAGCTAAGAGAAAGACATAGAGCCCAGGTCCCTTATGAAGGGATTTGAATGTCACACCAAGGGGCAGGAAGACGGTGTCTTGTCATCCGTGCAGCATAGCTTGCTGATTTCTATTGTACCATTAAGGTCTGCAGTAGCCCAAGGGGGGAAACTCTGAGGCCCATCACTGCTTGTAGAGATTCGTCGTCCTGTGGGGAGAGAGGAAGGCTATAACTGAGTGACTTCCGGGGTTGGTAAATTCTCTAAAATATGACACACCTAATCAAGAATCAAGGACAGCCTCCTCTGGGGACAAAATTCGGGGTTATCAGGTGCAGAAGAGCCATTCCAGGTCATCTCATGACCCCTCAGTTTTGGAGAAGCTGAAGCCCAGAGGGTGAGACAGCTTTGATCAGCAATCGCCTAACTCCTTCCTCTGCAGAGTCTGGTGCCAAAGGCATCTCACCAGCGACAGTAGCTGTGTACAAAGAGTGAGCATCTTTAGATTTCCTCATAATCAATTGAGAATGTGTTGCTCTCCCAAAGGACAGTTCTCCTAGTAGACCAATCTCTTTGAACATCAGCCTAGTGTCTAATTGGAGGGAACACATCAACTCAGCAGTCTGGTAACTTTGGAGTCTCCTGGACTTACTTCCCAACAGGGCAGAGTTCAAACTCTTCCACAGACATGGTGGAAAATCCAGTCTTCTAGTAAGATACAGAAAGTCTGGCCAGGACCACAGACAAGCATGCGGCACCCACAGTGCTTCCTGGTGGCCAAACACTAACTTAGTGTTGACTTGAGAGATGATCTTTCTCTGCCACGAACGCAGAGTGGGGCTGTCCGAGGTGAGAGTACAGAGGGAAGCAAGGGTTCTGTGAGGGAGAAGGTGGGAAGGGCATGGGCTTGTGCTGGTGTTGGGTAGAGAGAGGAGGAAGGAAGGGCAGGCCAGTGATGGAGGAAGGGAGAGAGGACAGCTTACAACTGGCCAGCTCTGTCACAGAGTTCAGCAAGCAAAAGGGGTTCATCATCACCTGTCAAACGGCAGTTTTAATCAGCTCTGCTCCTCAGTGGAAGATAGATTTAATATCAAGGCACATTTTCAGAGCCATTAGTTTAATTATGACAGGTGTCTGCCAGCTGGACAACTCTGCTCTCAGACCTGAGTGACAGCATTTAACTCTCCAAGCCCGTGGGGATGCGGGGAGCTTCACCAAAATGAGCCTCCATCAGAAGTCTGTGTTTTTTCCTCCTTCTCCTCCTTTTCTTTGCCCTCTCTTGATTCTACTGTACATGTCAAAAGAAGGAAATGGATAGAAAATTGTGCTTCAGTGGAAGAGAAAATAATTTACCTTGCCCATTAGAACTTATCTCATTGGGGCTTCCAGCAGCTGAGTTCCTGGTCAGGCGAAAGCCATTATTTCTCTGTTAACCTTTCCATGAACATTTAGCACCATGTCTACAGTAATTGCCTGCTGGCATTGTGTTTGGCTTTTTGGCAGAGCCTACTCAGCCCCTCCCAGACTCAAGGGATAGCAAATCCTACTACTCTCATTATGTGGGCGAAAAGTGGGGGAGGTGCTGAGACAGTGTGGAGGGCAAGCGCAGAGGGGTCCAGAAGTCCCCCTTTCTCAGCCTCCAGCCCTGCTCTCTGCTCTTCTGCGCACTTTTGAGCTACCATGCTTTATGGTTTCCCTCTCCTGAGGTGGCCCGTGTGCTCACCCCCACCGGCATTGATTAGCTGGCCCACACCAGCTGGATGACTATGGGGGGCAGGGCACTTGAGATCTCTGAAACTTCCATCCACAGGTACAAATGGTTGGGCTAAAGTTGTGCTTTCCATACTTTTCCTGTTTTGTTTAAACAGAAGAAGCTTAAAAATCTAATGTTAGGGGTCCTCAAATTAAGATGGATAAATAGAACTTTCTGGTGGGAACTTGGTGCACTCTCTTGCCTCAGAAGCTCCTGAGATGCCCCCAAACATCCTGAGGGCCCACCCCTCTCACGATCTCTATCAAGTTGCCTTTGCTTCCCCTTTTCTTTAAGGGATGGTGAGGCAAGATAGAAATGGGGCCTGGCCTTCTGCCTGCTGGAAGAGCTGGGAACAGGGGAGCCTGCCTGATGCCTGTCCTGTCTGAGGGGCTGTTGAGCTGGGCTCCTGCCCTGGCGTACAGTGACCCCTGCTGCACGGCCAGACGGTGGAGAGAGGGAAAGGCAGGGTGGGGGGGGAGAGGGAGACAGACAGAAGAGGCTGAGCAAAAGTGTGGGGCTTTCCCAAGTTTCTACTCACCCTTTTGCTGGGCTACCCCAGTGAGGCAGCTCCCATTAGCTGTTTACTGCTTTCCCTACACCAGGTAGAAGGGTGGAACCTTGCCTGAGATTTCTAAACTACTCCCATCAAAGGCGAAATCAACCATCAATCTCTGGAAACCAAAGGAAGCAAATATGCTTCCAGAAGAACCTGGTCTGAATTTCTCAGGGCCAGCCAGCCCTTTTCTGAATGTGGCTAATGTGGCTGCTGAAACCAGACTTGGAGGCTTCAGAACATGTGGGGTTCTTTGGTTTTGCTCCCTTAAAAGGAAAGACTTTGTGAGACAGAGGGCTGAGAGGAAGCACATTCGGGGCAAAGGTTTGGTGAGACCCCATGCTGTGAAAATTGACCGCTCTGACCAAACTGGAGCCCATGTGTCCGGCTGCTGGGGCCAGGCAGAGTTCTGCGAAGTCCCTCACTCTCAGAGGAGGATGAAGCCATTTTGTGTTGATTTGTTGGTTCACTGATTTATTCATTCAGTCACAAGCTCAGTTATCAAACATGGAAAGCAAATGCTGGCTGGCCCATCCTGGGAGGAAGAGGTCCCTCTCTATCTTTGGCATATAACCAGATGGAAGGGAGGTTCCCAGTATAGCCTTTGCCTATTAATCCAAGAAGTCCTGCCTTTCTGTCTGCGGAGGCGCGCCTGCCTGTTCCTGGGAGTCCCTTCCCGAGTTATAATGCAAGTGCAATGGGATGTGGGAATCGGGAACAGCAGAGAGCACTGGGAAGACGACATCCCAGTTCATCCACACCGTACATGAGGCCCGTGGACATTTTTTCTTATTCACCTGGACAATACAACCCTCGCGTCAGCCTTTGCCAATACAGCACGCACTGTCTACTTCAAGGTTGACATGGTATTTGGTGGCATTTGCACATACAATGGGCTTTACCAGCATGCTTCCAGAAGCAGTCAGCAGTAGGGTAAGGGTCACCTTGTGCTCTTCCTCGCCCGTTAGCTGGCTCTCGCTGTGGAAAGCCCCGGCTCGTTTCTGCTGGGTGATGCCCTCCAGAACCCCCCTCACCGCTCGTCCCATGGATTCATTCTCCTTCTCCACTTAGCCTCAGTCTGCTCTACCCTCCAGCGTTTGCTTTTACATAGTCGGTGTCACACTCCCATGATTCCTTACGCCAAGTCCTCTTCCCTCAACTTGATTGGAAGTACAAGACAGGGCAATGACCCACTCTCTCACCTTCCCCCACCCCCCGTGGCCCCTTGTACGGTGCCTGGGAGAGCCTGGAGCACATAGCTCCACCTGTTAGACATAACTGACTCTTTAGAAAGCCTCTTTTAGTGGAGTGCTGTTTACAAATCATCATCAAATGTCCTCTTGCGGCTGCTTGGCCTGGAAGTTCAGTTTAAAATTGTCCAGCTTCAGCCAGTCTTCAAAGGGGTTGGCGCTAGCAGGGTACGATTTATCAAGCAGCACCCATATAGCTGAACAATCCGAGGGGTCTAGCTATTTGGATATGCGGAATTTACGTTTCCTTCTCTCCTGGTTGCCAAGAACAGAGCTTCCTGGACACTTGAGCAGAGAAGAACTTATAAATCTTCTAGACATTCTGGAATGGGGCTCATGGTTCCCAGATATTTGATGAATATTTAAAAACCATTTCTGCATACCTCTCACATCCTGGGTGACAAAAACCCAGAAAGCAATTGCGTTCCTCTGTTTCAACGTAGGCCCCCCTTCCTAGTGGGGAGCAGTTGCATCTGTTTGTTTTTATCTACAGAGCCTATTGAGAGGATGTGCTAGTGGGTTTTGCACACTAGACAACCAGACAAAATACAGAGTCCATATAACAAATTACACATGCAACATTCAATCCCGGGATATGAAAACCTGGTATTTGGAGAAGATATAGGTTGCTACAGGACAGCAGCTGTAACTCAAGAGCTGACAAACTTGGGGCTTCAAAATGACTATTTGTTTTATTTAATAGTAAAATTTCCCAGCTTAGAAATTGCAATATCATCTCATGATACTTTTGAGTCATTTTACCTTCTAATTGTAACAGCTGCAGCAATGCTCTGTAACGGGGCTCTAATTTTTCCTCTGTTTCTTACAAAGGAGAGAAACATAAGCAGAATTTTTAAAATGCAGGAAGTAATTAGTTTAGTGACTAACTAGCTGAGATTATTGTGACTAGTTTACCTCACTGAAGTAGCAATGAGTTACTTGAGAGGCAGAGCATACTCTGCTTGAAACATTTCACGCTCTGAATTTGTACAGACCTAATCAGGGTGGGGATCATACTGTGTTATGGTTCACTAGAAAAGAGTTACATATATCCAAGCTTGTGTTTTCCAGGGGTTAAACCTGTGGTCATTATCATCTCCGGGTTGCTGCTACAGCCAGGACAGAATCTCTGGGTTTTTCTCACTCGTCTGCAGCTACCTGCACACCGTAGACACCCAAGGGGTCTATTATCCCCAAGAGATAATCTGAGATAAAAGGGTCCCTTGGCCAGTAACTTTGGAAAATACTGTGCTGTTTCTCTCTTGAATATTATCAGTCTACATCATTTACTAAAGAACTACCATAGTGAAAATCCGTTCTACTTTGTTTAACCCAGTGTCTCCTGATCCTAATTGACCAAGACAACTTATATTTTTGATATAATGCTCACTAATGGAAACATAGCTAATTAACATGTTGAGAACCTTACGATTCTGTGGTTTATGGATATACATTTGATGTTTCCAGCAGTCTCCGAAACTATGCTAATTAGCTATCCCTCTAATCTGTTACATCCTCTTCTTCCATTCTTAAACTCATAGGTCATTGACCTCATCCTCCTAGAAGTTTGCTCTTCAACTTTCCAGCAACACAAGCCTTTCTCTCTCTTCCACCCCATGGCTGTACTGAATATTCCCAGATTTGCTATAATGTCTTGGGCCCGAGAGTCAGGGATCAGGCTTGAGGACTGGAGTCAAAATGTGGTAGAATTTTCTGCGATCTAATCATCATACATAATGATAGTGACTACTGAAAGCTGAATAGCTTCAATAAACTGAGATATAAAAAGAAAATCTGCTTTTAATAATTGAGAATGATATAGAGCAGTGGAACAAACAGGGACAGTAGACTAACCTGGGTTTGGTACTGATCCTGCTCAACACCACCTTCACCGCTGCCTCAGAAGGTCTGCTGGCCTTGGGTGCTAAGCTTACCACGCAATCCAAATTCTCACTGTTTGACTCCGAAACCACATCGTGTTCTCTTGCCCTGTTTTTCTTTTCTTGTCATATGACAGTGCACTTGCTTGGGCAGACTAAGTAATATCTGGAACTTTAAATGTCACGAAGTTTGGGAAATGTAGATTTTTCTTTCAGCTTTTCAGCCCTGGCAATGTGAAGAGACCCAAGAAAGAGGTCGGAATGGGAAATGAGGTAAACTATCCACAGTGTATGCAAACCTCCCCAAACCCTAAGCAGGTCCAGCTGGTGCTTTTACACCATGTTGTCCCTCCCTTTTCTAAACTCATCCCTTCTGGTGGGTCAGGGAGGCCCTACCCTGGGTCTTGTCCTCCCCAGTTCTTTCTACTTCCTTTTAGAACTTATGTTTCTTTTTCTGTGCAGGAACATTGCCCTGGCAGTATTCCCTCTCTTCTAAAGAAGCTACCTGTGCCATACAATAGATTCGTATGCCTTTTGCACATAAAGGAAAACTGTGATCAAGCATAGTTTAAAATTGTTCTATCACTCAGCAAAGCAAGGGTTCCAAGAAAGAATGTGTCTCTATGCATTTAAGAAAACGCACAACGATCTTGGAACCAGAGCTGGCCCATGGCATCCGGCATGGGTAGGGAGGTGTGGCAGAGACTGGCCAGACATTAATGCTCTTTTTCTTCCTGGATTCCCCGGAAGACCACAGTTCCCAGTCTTCCCTGAAGGCAAGGAGAGTCCCTCTGACTGAGCTCTGGTTAGAAGAACGTGCATGAAAATGTACACTCCTTCCTTCAGGCCTGGGGGTAAAGTGTCACTGTCCCTCTTCCTTTATTTCTTCAGTTGCTGGCTGGCTGAAGGCAGAGGTCCTGTGGAGGACTTTGGGGAGGTTCTGCAAGAAATAGAAGGCACTGGACCCTTCAACGACCATGCAGAAGACGTTCCATTGACCTGTTGATTAGACTGCAATGTGAATGAAAAATAAATTTAAGTGTTAAGTCACTGAGATTTTTTGCTTGTTATGATGTCAGCAACTGTAATTACTCTGAGTAGACAAATATAATGCAAGATGGTCTCTCTGTATAACAGTTGTAAAATTCTAGCGTAGTGCATGTAGAAAGCAGTCATTTGACACCTTTAACTTCTCTATACAAGACTTAAATCAAGGACAAGAACTGGGCACCAAAAGGAGTGTTTCAGGTCCCTGATCAAACACAGTCATTTGAAATTAAGAAGATCAGATAGGGTCAAAAAGACAAAATGAAACCTATACATGCTTTCCTCAAGGACATTATCTCTCTCTCAGTTGTACCCATAGCCCTATGAGGTCGTTACTATTATTACCTCTTATGACCTGTCAGTGACTGAGGTTTAGAGAATTTTGGCCAATTGTCCAAGGTTATATAGTAGTGACTAACTGGAATTCAAATCTGGGCATTTTCATTCAAAGCCTGAGTGTTTAGTCATCCTATTTTGCATCACCAAGGATTCTAGCCTGGTTTGGCTTCCCCCAGTATTTTAACTCCTGAAGGCCTTACATGTGTTCTTTCTCTAATGGTTTCCCAAGTGACTAGTATCGTGCTTGGTAGAGACCTCAGAATATTTTGACTTATCGAATGCTTAGTGTGAATCCTCTCAGGTCTAAGTCTAAGAAAACCCAGATAGGAGTATCTTTTTCCCACAAATAGGCAAACCACATAAGGGAAAACTAACAGATGAAGTATATGTTAGGCTGTCTCAGAGCGAATAGGTAGCCATTCTTGGTCAACAGACTGTCCTTCCTAAGGGGCCAGCACGGTGTGGTGCTTCAGAGCACGGAGGGCTGGAAGCTGTGAAAGACGTGAGGGCTCGTTCCTTCTCGCTGGAGCCTGCAAAAGCCACGGTCTGTATTTCAAGTGTCTTGTTCTAGGTTTTCTTAGTAAAGCCAAGTTTCCATAGTCATTTTTTTTTGGTATTAAAAAAGATTCTTTTTTAGGCTTTGAAAGTAAACTATATTTCATTGTAGAAAAGGGTGTAAAATACTCATAAGTCTCTTCACAGAAAAATAATAATTATAGCATTTTAGTATATTTCCTTGTAGCTTTCCTGATAAATGTGTATATAATGCAGGTATTCCTATACTGAATATACAGCATTCTCATATTTCATATATATGCTTGGTATTTTCCCATGTTATTAAATATTCTCAAAAAACATTGTAATGGTGGAATAATAATCCATCTCATACATATAACATTATTTAAACAGATCCTTATTTTGGGAATTTAAGTAGTTAAATAAATATAAATAATGACATATGAATGTAAATAATGCTGCAATGAACATCTTTGCACATATATCATTGTGCTGTTACCTGATTTCCTTAGGAGACTTCCTTAAAAATATTTTTTACCAAGAATAAAATATAAATATGTTGAGGGCTTTAATACATATTACCAAATGCTTCTCAAAAATGTATGAACACATGCTTCCAGCAGCAGTGTATAAAATATTCATCTTACTGTACCCTCACTGTTCATTTATTAATATGAAGTTATAGGACCTCTCACCTTTGAGATGTTGTAGGGATATCTCTCATTTATTCACTCAACAAAGTGTATCTATTATACTTGACATGGTGTTAATCCTAAAGCTCCTCCCAGATCAATATGTAATACAGTATCCAGATTCCAACCCTATGTGGTCTGGAAAGAAATACAGAGCTTTTCTTTGGGTACCATTTTACTTAAGGATTTTATTTATTTATTTTTAGATAGAAGGTAAGGGAAGGAGAAATATATATATATATATATGAAAGAAATATACATACACATACACACAGTCCCAACTGGGACTGAACCTGCAAGCCTGGCACGTGCCCTGACTGGGAATTGAACCAGCAACCTCTCACCTTGCAGGACGATGCCCAACCAATTGAGTCATAGCAGTCAGGAGTGAGTGGCATTTTTAAATGTCAGTCTAAAATTTGTGTCATGCTTCTTAAAATGGAGTGCATCTGTGTCTGGAGCAACTTGTGCATCCTCCTTTGCCTTCAGGGTATCTTAATGGGAACATGTGGGAATCACCGGTTTCACGGTGGAGGTGAAGCCACTAAGGCTTTTCAAGCAGACGCATGATATGAGAAGAGAAGGGGGACACACCTGGAAGCAGGGAGACCAGTAGAATGTACCTGCAATAGCTCAGGATGGGAACTGACGAACCCTGAAATAGGCTGGTGGTATAGCAAAGTAGAGAAAGGATGGCATTTAAGGAAGATTCAGGAGGTAGAGTTGATGGCTTGATGGAAGAAATGAAGGAAAAGAAGAGACAGAAAATGACTCTGAGGCCTCAGGCATGTGTAGCTGGGAGAATGTTGGTAGCATTACTTGCAAGAGAAGATCTGGGAGAAAGAAATGCTGCCTGTTGCAAGTAAAAGGCCACAGGGGCCAGGTCTCTAACGAAGGGACTGAGGCCTGATTCAGATTACTTACTTGGTGTTCCTTATATTAATATTTAATAAAGAAGATACAGGGAAACACATTGCTCTTATTACAGTGATTACCATGAGGAATACTGATTACATAAAAAAAATTCTCTGAGTAAGGTGCTTCCAGCAACATTTAATTGTTCTGAAAGCAGAGTCCTTGTCATATTCACAAAAAAAGATCTCTCTGTTATTCAGTTACCTTCTCATCCCTACACAGGGATGTAATCCTGTAGGTACGATATCTTGTGTTTTTTATCAACCCCCATGACCTTTGCATGGCACATGGAGAAAGCCATGAGACAGAGCAGGGATGATAGAGCACAAGTGTTTTGAAGGTTACGTAGTCAGGGTGGCTGAGAACCAGGATCTTAGGGAGGATGGAGGAGTCAGAAGAGGAAGACAATAGTGAGACTTGCCCGTCTAGTCCCCTAGCGAAAAGCGCAGAAGTCAGAGATGTGGGCTCAATGCCACCCGTGGGCCCTTCAGTCACTTTTGTATTTCAGGTGCAGTTTCTGTACCGGTCATACGAATGGGTCCTTTCAGTTCTAAAGCAGGGAGGATCTCCAGTGCTTCCACGTGCCCTTTGGTAAACCTAATGCAAATCCCAAAAGAAATTCAAATGAGTCACAGGGAGACAATTCCTTTGAGGCTACACCCAGCAAAAGGAGTTACTAGACTTCATGTCAGCAGAAAGGTATTCTAGCGTCCATGTGTCCAGAATCAGATCCGCTTCCTTCTCACTACCCGGGTGTCATCTGAGCATAGCAAGGATTTCTGTGGGTTCTATCACTGAGAAGTTTTCCTTTTGCCTGCTCCCTCCAGGAGATCCATGGGCAGCCGGCCTGCGTTGTTGGCATGGTGCCACTTTAATTCAAATCACCACCACTGCAGCCACTCCCTTACAGCCACTTCTGGGTGAAATGAGATGAAGGTGCTCAGCCCGGCTGCAAGAGAAGGGTGGCACCCACACTCAGCAAAAGGTGGCTCCCAGGAAGATAATTTAGATGTTATCCCTTCCCGGGTTTCAGGGCTAGCCCAAGAGGGGAATGGTGAAGGTAGTCTGATGACTCAAGACCCAGTAAATCACCTTCTTCAGCCTGGTAATAATGGAGTGACTGGTCCTATTACCGAACCCAGAAACAGGATTATGCTGGAATTCTCGTACAGAAGACATTGTGCTATAACATCTTCAGCAACAGTCTTGCAATGGATGTGCTGGTGAAGGTCATAGGGACTTTCATAATACTAACTAATACTAATACTAATATGTAAGCTGATGATGTCATCCCAAAGAGCAATTCATGTAAAAGTTTTACAGATGCCATCACCAAAAGGACCAGAGAAGATGATCTCTGCTGGTTTGTCTTGACAAGGCTAATGAGTGGTCCACTTCACTCTCAGGCATGGACCAGCACCACATTTGTGGTGAAAACAATCCATACCAAGGGCTTTTAAAAAAAAAATGAGGTGAACTCTGCCTGGCAACAGTATCAATCCTGTGGTCTAGTGCATAGGTTAGGAATGCTTTTGGTGCCAAGTAACCTGAATCCCATTTAATAGGGGCTTTATGATACAAACGCATTTATTGTTTACTTAACAAGGCATTCTAGAGAAAGGTGCCTCATATTTCAGGAGTTTCAGTTTGTCATAAAAAAAAATCAGGCTCTTTCTTTTATACTCTGCCTTCCTGAGAATATGGCTTTTTGTTTTTGTATTTGGTGACTCATGAGTGCAAGACAGCTGCTGTGGTGCCAAGCATCCCAACCGTATTCAAAAGCAGTTAGTATGAAGTAGGCAACTGGCTTTCTCCTCATACAATTCTATTTATTAAGAAAGTTCTCTGCCTTTCCTGCAATCTCCCAGCAGACATCCCCTCCAATTTCAGTGGTCAGAACTGGAACATGGGGCCATCCCTGTCTGCAAAGGGAGCTGGGAGAGGCCAAAAGAGCGAATTGTTAAGAACGTCTTCTGGGTAGCCAAAACAAGAGTAGCTTCTACACCCAGAGAAGTGCCCAGGACAGAAGCCTTCACTTTGCTGGAAGAAGGCTTCTTTTGTTTACCAGGACTACAAAGACCTTTACAGAAGGAGCAACAAACTGTAGCCGCCTTGGACAAAAATCTATTTAAGCTTAAAATGCAAAGGCATTAGCTGCATGGAGCCGTCACCAAGGGGAGATAAAATACGTCTGCTCTCTCAAGACCTGGGAGATGCTTGCAGTGTGATTATTTTTTTGGCTGGGAAAGCTGCTTAGCCAACAGAAAAAGGAATGTACCTGAACACTTGTGAGTCGGCTTTTCAAAGACAGCGACCCATCTTCCTTTTCATCCCTCCCCCTTTTCCCTTCCCCATAAGGGAACACTTAGCAAAACTAAATAAATTATCAGCCTGGCCATGAAGAAAGGCTCTCTCTGGGTAATGCAAGGGAGTCTTGAAGCCATGAAGACAGACACCAGACGGAGCTCAGGTCACGCCCAGGGAGGGAGCCGGTGGGAGAGGCTCCAGAGTGCACCCGCTGACAGAAGGGTGTGCAGGTTGCCTTCATCACCGTCACCGTGCTGCTCTGGGCCCTGGAACAGAGCTGATCTGGGGCTGCTTCGCACTGACCCAAAAGATAGGGTGGCCCAAATGTTATCATCTGAGGTCTCTCGGAACCATGCGGTTGTTGAGTGAGAACAAAGCACTGTGTGTAGTGAGCTGAGCAAGAGGTGTACAGCCAGCAGTCCTGGCATCACCATCTTCTTGCTGGCTGATTTCCAGTGAGTCATTTAACCACTCTGAACTTTGACTTATCTGGAAAGGAGAAATAATCGCAGCAGCATCGATCTCTGCTATAGGCTGAATTGTGCCCCACCACCCGTGTGTGTGTGGAAACCCTAAACCCCAATGTGACTGTAGCTGGAGATAGGAGGGAAAATTGAGGGAGCTCCCAAGTGTTGGGCCGTCATCCCATAAGCCTGGCTGTCTTATAAGAAGAGGAAG
Source organism: Anoura caudifer (assembly GCA_004027475.1). Taxonomy (NCBI): domain Eukaryota; kingdom Metazoa; phylum Chordata; class Mammalia; order Chiroptera; family Phyllostomidae; genus Anoura; species Anoura caudifer. The sequence goes on from PVKU01003273.1 coordinate 70,005, forward strand.
AGAGAGAGAGAGCTTTCGTTCTCTCTCTGTCATCTTAGAGAAAAGGCCATGTAAGGACATGGAGAAAATGGTAATTTACAAGCCAGGAAGAGAAGTCTCACCAGGGACCAAAACAGCTGGCACCTTGATCTTGAGCTTCCAGCCTCCCGAACCGTGAGGAAGTACATTTCTGTTGTTTAAGTCGCCCCATCTGTGGTGTTTCGTTAGGGTGCCCATGCTGACGAGGACAATCTCTGCAGGTGCTTGAAAAGGCAGGAAGGAGGGGGTGAAGGGGATTTGCTAGCTTCTGCACTCTGTGCAAATGATGAAGGTCATTATGCCTTGTGGCCTGAGTCTCTCACTTAGCATGTGAGGGATCTGGGGCCATGAGGTGGTAAAGGACTCTCCCAAGGCCGGCCAGCTCTGGGTTCTCTCTGTGGGCTGTGCCTTTTCCCCAGAAAGGCAGCCCATGGGCACCCTGAGAAATGCGGACAGGACTCACCTGCCTCGCACTCCTGCTGAGCTGGAATCAAAGCTCAGTTCCCTTTTTATCTGAAAACACACCAGGACAGATGCTTCGTGCACCATTTAGATATGCTCTCCTCCTGCGATTTGTATGTCCAGGAGTTTTAGAGAACAAACCAACAAAACATGACTTTCACTTTATCAAATTCATGATCCAAAGCCTACTGCCTACCTACCAGGTGATCTATCTGTGTGCTTAAAATAAAAACACTTCTGTGAGGGTAGAATCTTTAAAAACATTACTTCTATTTCATTAATAAAATTACCTGTATGCTTTAGAATATGCATATTCTGTCCCTTTTTGACTGGAAAAAAAACTGATTAAAAATATTTTCTAACTCTCCAGTACATACCCCCAAAAAGAACTGGGCCAGAAGCTAACCCCTCCAGTTCCCCCTTGGCCTTGGCCAGCCCAAGGGGACTGAGGAGGGAAGTGGAGGCTCTCTGAGGATCCTCCGGCCTTCTGCAGGAGTTTGGTGGCCGTATTCTGGTCAGTGGAAACTGGGGCCTTGAGAAGTACTTCCTCATCCATGTGAGGTGGGGCACGATCGTCTGCCTGATGCCCATGGTGGTGAACCCGGCACAGCAGTCCTTGGCCTGGGGCCCACATGTGGTGAGGGGTGGCTGGGCCCTGGCCTGGATGGGGTGGGGCAGTAGCGGTCGGTGCACTGTGTTCACACCAACCAGGTCCTCCTTGTTGCTTTGGATGCAGTATTTATTTTAACGTCTGCATTTTTATTTTTATTTGCCTTTGACTGTCAGGAAAACACACACACACACACACACACACACACACACACACACACACACACACACGCCAGCACTCTCCAAATCTCCCTGTACAGAGAAAAGCTGGGTAGGTTACAGTTTCCTTTTGAAAAAAAAAATTTTTTAAAAAAGCCCCCACACTCCTCACAGTATGATTTCATAGGCCATGCTAATTATTTTCTAGGGCAGGCATAATAAAACCCAGGTGATTTGCCTTCAGCAGTTTCTCCTTATCTTCACAACAGCTCTGGATCATTTACCCACATGGCAAGCAATTACCACGAGGCCTGCAGTTTTTACCAGACATTCTTTGTGGGAACCCGGCTAGAGTCCACGGAGGTTAATACGCTTCTGCACTACAAAATCTGGGCATTATCTTGTGTATTGTAAGACATGCCTGTGACACGTTGAATTCAGACGATTTACAAGATCAGCGAAACAGAAGGGGTTCCCATTGGGAGCTTTTTCCACTAACGATTTCCTCATCACAACGTGGCTCAGTGAGGCATGGTGTTTGGCCCCGGCTTCCTGCCTGTGGGGGCAGGGCTTAGCTCCGCTGCCGCCTGCCCTGCCGCCCTGCCTCTCCAGGAGAGTGAGGAGTCTGGGGACCTTCACGCTGGCGGGTGTACATGCCCAGGCATGTGCTCCCTCTGGGAAAAATGGGTTTTGTTTCTTACAATTATTATATAACTTGTTAAAACTAAGATCCGAATGTTAAATGTGCCACCCATGTACAGAGATGCCAGCACGGACCACCACTGGAAAGGGAGGCGTGGGCCCAAATACTGACTGGGATTGTTAGGCACACACTCTGCTCACCACGGGATTTCAGCGCAGAGGTGACCTCCTCCAGGGGGTTTTCCCTGACTGCCGGTCCTACAGTGTCCCGCTGCTCTTTCACCACCACCTTCCCCTCCCCTACGGGGTCTGGTCCTCCTCACCTTGCCCATTATTCTCTGAGTGCTTGCATTTACCTGTTACCCTAGGATCTGCCCCCCCCCCCCAAGGGGCAAGTGCTCTGGCTGTTTCATTCACCAGTTGGTCCTGGGGCTGACTCAGTGTTCTGGCTCAGAATAGGCCCCAGTGAGTGTCTGTGGCATATTTCTCACATGTTTTGTCTCCATGCCTATGCAGTGAGCAGAGGTGCTGAGTGTGTGATAGTGTTGAGTATCTTATTCAGCATCTACTGATTTAAGGACCCATGGTGGATTTGCTCTTATTTATGTACTCACATGTTTGTCCACTGCAATGGTGACACGTGCACCCACACTTTCTGCTGATACCTCTAAATAGTTCCCTGCAGCTCACCAGTATGTGGCTTTGACAGCACCGTCTGGGCTCAGAGAAAACCCAGGAGGTGGGGCTCCTCAGGCTAAATTGCGGGATAACTGCAATCCAGACGCCTATCCTGTCACTTCCTTTGGAGAAGCGTAAGCGGGACATACAGAATGAGTATGGTCCTTGGAGGTCAATGTCCCTTATGGTTTCTGGCATTTCCATTCAGTATCTGCTTCACCATTTTACAGATGTGGACATCAAGGCTCCTGGAGATTAAACAGCTTAACCACCCAGTTGGTTAGCAGAGGAGAATACTCAGTGAAGAAGCCCTTTCTTTGATTCAATGTGGATGGATTTTGCTAGTAGATCTCATTGTGGCCATTGTTTATACAGCTAAAGAAGAGGGCTCTGCCAGCTTCTCTCTGGCCTGTTATTCAGGGATAAACAAGGCAGGCTGGCCATACAAGCAATATGTGTCAAAGTCAAGGTCAAAACCCAGGTCTTGGTGTTCCCAAGCCAGTGTTTCTAGGTACATGAATCTTAGTGACCTAACCAGGGAGGCACTCCACAGCCACCCAGTCGGGTCAGCAATGCAGAGCACACCTGCAGGGAGCCTGCCCGTGGGGCCCTCTCTGCTGCTCACCTGGCTCCACGGCCTCCAGGCAGCATTGCCTTCTGACTCGCAGCTGTCCCCTCATGGCCATTCACACTCCACCCCCAGCCTCCAGCTGACTCAGATGCAGCTCCTGGCTGAAGCTGGTGTAACAGGTAACATGGCCAGTGGGCTGAAACTGTTGATAGAAGCTCACACAGACATTTATTTCCTGGTTGTTTTGCTGTAGGAAACCCTATTCCCGTGGGCAGACAGGATCTACCTGGCTGTTCAGAGTGCCCCCTACCCCGCCCCTCTCCATCTTAGGACCCCACTGGTTCCCTTCACTCCTTCCCTTCTCTGCATCTCACGGCACCATTCACTCCCCACTGCTCTCCTCTCCTCCGGAACGCCCCTCCCATAAGCCACAATCCAGTCCAAGCCATCAGCACAGACTCAGGCACCAACTATTCCACGAATATGCCAGCTTCCTCCGATCTCCCTCTCCAGGTTCCTACTTACTCAATGCTCACCTGAGGGTAGAGCCTGGCAGGCTGCTATTACTTGACTTGGGTCGTCCTGTCTCCACAGACAGATTATAATAAGCTCAGATCATGTAACATCCTGGTCCCCCCTAAGTTCAAAACAATTGACCGGCTGAAATAGATTTTCATCTGTTAATTTTTGTTTATAACAGACTACAAAATATTAATATGGCTTTTAGCAGTCCAAGTGAGATAAATTGGTTGCAGGTTAGCTTCTAACGCTTCTCACTGTTAGATTTTGGGATATAAATTCAGACTTCTTCCCTGCACATTACCTTTCCTCTAACCTTTCTGTGAATGTCAATGAATTATTCATCAGCCACACCCATTGCTGGCCGGGAGGTATCATGACTTCTTTGAGCCTCTGCTCTTCCTGAAAGGAAGTGGCTTCTAAGTTCCCAACATCATCTTGATGACTATGGCAATAGTCCTTGATGTCACGGGCCCCTGATTATAATTTTGTTGCTGGAACTGGTCATTGAGAGAAACCACTCGGGCCAGTTGGAAGGCAGCCTTAACATTTTTTCCAAACAAAACCGAACCTGCTTTGACATCAAAGCGGGTGCTGGGGAACATCAGTCTGAGAGGTTTCCGTTTTTATCAACAAGCTCTCCAAACTTCCTCCGCTTTCAGTAGTCTGACAATTCCTTTTAAAACACAGACCTGACCCTGCAGAGGCCTTGGGAAGGCGGCTGAACACGAAGGCCATGAAAGCAGGCGTTTTTGACTTCGCAAAAAGAACAGCTGGTGATTGAATGGAAAAGCTCTCGGAAGTCCGGGAAAAGAACGCGTGCACGACCACGCACCCTGCAAAACGCTGCTGCGGCGATGTCTGTCTTCATTGAATTAAAACTGTGCAAACCTGAAAGATAAAAAAAAAAAGCAGAAAAAGTTCCAGCCTGGAGTGATGAAGTCTGAAAGGCAGAGAAGAGCCAGGGCTGTCTCTGTGCTCCTCACAGCAAGGTATCTTTCCCCTTCCGCCCGCACCCCCAACAGCTCCTCCGTCTCCTCCCTACCCCGGGTTTGCCCCTGAACAAGTCATTTACGAGAGATGGCTGTCGTGGAGCATAAAGAAATAATTAAAAAAAATCTTCCAAAAGCTGGCAGCATAAAAATCCCTGGCTCTGTCGTTTCTCTGTTTCTGCAAGCACCAATAGATCCATAATTCTCACACTTAATGTAATTCCAAGGCATCTAAAGTGATTTACAGTCGGTTTACTCAATACTTTCAGCTTTATTTAATGTAACAGTTATGGCACATAAAAAGTTTATTGAAAATCCTTTGGGAGTGCGATTGAGTAAGAAAGAGTCGTTGCTAATACCATTACAGGAACAGGAAGAAAGGATCCCGGCCTGTTTTCTCTGTGACCTTTATGGTTCCGTGAACAGGGGTTACAGAGGGAAGGGCTTCTCTCCTGCCCGCCGCCTGCACGGGGCCTTCGATGGAGCTGCCATCTTGGCACTTTCTGGGCAGCTCTTTCAGGTTTGGCTGGTGACTTGGACAATAGCCATCGGTTTAGATTGCCTGGAGTCTCTATTATTAGGCAGCGTCTAGGTTCAGAAGGGCCTCCTAAAGGGAAAAGAAAACACTATAATTTTCCTCCCTCCGGGACTGCCCTGTTCTCTATCTTTTAATAAGCCCCCCTTTCCCACTGGCCCTTTTCCACGGAGTTGAGTCCAGGCTCCCAGAAGGCCCGGCTGCACCACGGAGGGGAGGTGCGGAGAGGGGGGCAAGCATGCTCCACACCCTTTCACGACCATCGGGTTCGGTTACTGCTGTGGAGATGAACGCTGGTGGGGCCCCCATACTGTTGGTGTCAGGAAGGAAGTGATCTGTTAAAATAGTGCTTTTCATCACTGTCTCAAAATACTCAACATGTGCCCACATAACTTCCCATTGGCTGTGAAAGAAAAATGAAATCCTGAAGATAGCTAGGGAGGCAAACTCAAGAGCCTGACTTCACGGTGTCTGTGAATGGCATGAAAAAGGCTTCTTGTCTCTTGATGAATAATGTCATTTCCTGTGTTCGCTCTACACTGTGACTGTTTGTATTTGGGGAGTCTAAGGAGAACCTTGGTGATGAAAGAGTGGACCTTGATGCAGGCGACTCTCAGCATTTAGCCTTTCCTTCCTTTCTCTATGCAGCATGCACCTGAGTTCTAGCCATAAGGCGTTCCTTCATTTCTTCGGTAAAAGTAGCACAGCCTTCTTAGTTTTCTCTCTCTCCCCCACCCTCTTGAGTTCTCTCTCAAACATGTGTACACACGTTTCTATTACCTGCCTAGCCCCTAGCTAGCTTTGGGAAACAAAATATTCTCTACTTACCGATTTTGTGACAACTGGAGTTTTTCTCTTCTACGTACAAATTTCAATAACAAAACAAAACATTCTCAATAAATATAATTTCAAATTGAATTACCCACTTTCATTTCTGCCTAAACAAAGTACTTTGCACTAAACGTATTTAAAGATTTCCATACTGTCTTAAAATCATCCATGGGACAGTTGTTTTACTGAGCGGTAATGCAATCATGCTTTCAAGATCTCTTGAAGCTATTTCTCCCTCCTGTAAATGGCTTCTCTTGCCTTTTGAGTTTCCATAACTGCCTTTCATACAAACACATATTTTTCAGTCTCTTACTTTTCTTGTTGCTTTTAATTTTATGTCCCTTCTCACTTTCCAATATCGGTTCTGAGTAAGACCCCATACCATCACATTTGAAGCTTGACTTTGTGATATGTACTTTAGTTTCTCAGAGGTATTTTCCTATTTGCCTCCTAATTCTTGCCTGTGCTCCTAATGTTTGTTTCTATCAGTTAAGTGTTCAGTGTACATGTGTTATATGTGACATAGTATCATGTATATATGTATGAACTATACATATCTCCTCATACATGCATATGCTTGAAAGAACAAAATTTCTTTCAAAGACTGTGTATGGCATGGGGAGGGATATGTTAGTTCCTTGCTATCTCATCTCTCTTAGATATAATGTGACTTTGCTTCATCCTTGTAAACTCTCAGTGATGACTCTACTTCATACACACAGTCCTTAGGACCTAACTGCATTGTTGACTTCACCTGTATGAAATCCATTGTCGATTGAAAACATTCTCTCAGTGTGTTTCAACAGTTTGACAATTAAATTCTGCAATGCAGATGTCTTCTGCATTAAAGCAAAAGAAAACAAAACAAGTGCAGTTTGCCTTCCAGTTAGGAAGCACATGCCAAGGAGAGTGGGACTTCCTGATGGTGACTGCACCGGTCCCAGCTCCGGCTGATGCACCTCCTGGCCTTGCTGTGAGCCTGGTAAATACTGTACTGCTCTTACGTTATTTCTTCCTGCCTCTGCAGCAGGAAGTAGCTTTATGAATATGTAAAGGTATAGCAAGGTTCATGGTAAAGTTTGTATCTGTCTACTCAGTTATCTTCATATCTGCCTGTTCTTCGTGTATTTTAGTCACTGCTGTCCAAACGTCATTTTCCTTGCTGGAGGAGCTTACATGAATTCAGACAACAGTTGGAGTGACAGGCTGGGATCTGTAGAACTCAGTAAGTTTGAAACTCTGTGGGGCTCATCAGAAAACATCTAAAAATTGGTCTCTGATAGACACTAGCTCCTGAATGACACAGTGCTTAGCAAAATGCTTTGACATGTGTACCTAATTTAATCTCTTGCAAACAACTTGTTAGGTAGGTGTTATCACATTTTACAGTTGCAGAAACTGATCCTTAGATAAGTGATTCAATCAATACTACACAGGCAGGAAGCAGCAGAGCTGGGACTTGAAGCCAGATGCAGTAACTCAAACCTTGTTCTCTTTCCATCCTGGGGAACTATATATCCCCTTAGTTTGCACAATAAGGAATGTCATCCAATCAACTGTGGGCAGCTCTTGGAAATATTGAAGGGGTGAGTGTCTAGATTTGATCCCTCTCTACTCTCAGATCTCACATTCTATTCCCTGAAAGACTTTGCTCTCAACAAATACTACTAAAGATGTATTCAATAATGGATGATGTTGCCAGCAGTCCCAGGGGTATTTTATTTTGATCAGGAACATTTTTAAGACCCTAAAGTCTTCCAGACCAAAGTAAGTAAAGGCCTAATGGCAGAGAGCGAAGGAAAAAGTGGAGAGAAGTCTCTTTTCAGTGCCAGTGACATTTCAGCATCTCGCTAGTGACAACTTTCTTGTAAGAATAGCTTAGCCGTCACCAACTTGCTTGACACATTAGTCAATGTGGACAAACGTGGGGCCTTTCTGGTCGGGGTAGTTGGACAAACAGCCACCGGAGGGCAGCAGAGGGCTGGAACCACTGGCCAGACTAGGAAACTGGTTAATTTCTCAGGAAGGGCAGAAAGTGTAGAGCAGAGGCCCTGAGGAGATTGCCCCATGTAGTGAACACTGTGGAACTTCTCCCAGGCTGAACCCTTCTTCAGACCTCAACTGCTGGAAACATTGGCTGCTGACGGCTCATAGCTGTACCATCACTGAGAATTACCCTGGGTAGCAGGCAACTGCCTTGTCCAAGATTATGCCTTCTCCAAGGGCATGGCCAACAATTGACTAGTGGAGGGATCCAATGACCTGGTCCCCCTGCCTCAGTTTGGGACAACCCTCAAGGGCCATCCAAGATCCAGAGCTCCAGGACTGACTAAGGCCTCAACTATGGATCAGTTTTTCCCTCTGTCCAGTCTGTCTTTCTGATTTCCTTATAGGGGCACCAGAGACAACCTCCTAATAGACACACACTTCTCGGAGTCAGTTTCCAGGGAGCCCCAACCATGGCACTCAACTACGTGGTGTAGAGAAGGCTGACAGTCAACCCAGAGGAGAGGGGGAGTGGACCAGCATTCAGCCTGGAACATTTGTGCCATACAGGCAGGGGTCCAAGGTCAGGGCTGGGGGCAGACGCATGAAGACAGATACCAGGCTAGGTTAGGCGAGGACTGGGATGCACCTAGAATCCAGTCCAATGTCCAGCAGACTTGGGGCCATAAAAGCCAGAACTAAGAGGAGCAGAGTGGGCCAAGGAAGGAAGTAAAATCACTTTTATGACACTAAAGCAGAATTTGTCCTTTTTTGCTGGAGCAGATGTGAGGGTGCAAGGTCTTCTCCTCTTACCCTCCTTTTCACCCGCACCTGCCAACACTGAGCAGCCGGCAGCACCCATCGCCTCAAGGTACCACCTGAGCGCCGTGTGCACTTGCACTGACTGTGATTACAATGACTACTTCTGGGGTGATCCCAGACCCCTCAGCTAGAACCCACCGCACATTCACGTATGCCCAGAATCACCATTTCCTATGAAGACTTGGCCAAAGGAGAGCGGCAGGAAAATAGAGTTGTATTGCTTTTAGGTTCATTCTCCGATTTCCCTGAAATTCATTTTAAACTTGAAGTATATAGGCCATTGCCTGTTTTCAAGTCCATAGCAGGGTTATTCCACTTGAATAATGGAGGGGCCATGCTTGTCCTTCACTGCGGCAGCACCCCTCCATTAAGCCTCCCATTGTTAGAGACACGGACTCCTACAATTGCAGGCAGCAAATCCAGTGATTGGGAGCAGGTACCGGAGTCTGGAGCCTCCGCAGGGAGAGGGCTGAACGGCCTGTGGATTAATGTACTATTATTACATTACTCTTTAAGCTTCAAAGGTCTGCCAGGAGGGCTAAGCTCACTATCTATTCCATGACATTTTAAGAACAAATAATACATTAATATATTTAATTTGAGAATAAACACATACATTACAGGCAGGGGATTTTGTCTATGCTGATAAGGCAGCAAATGACCTTTCCAGAGCAATCCCAGCACGCAGAGCCGGAAAGGGACGTGTTCCAAAAAACCTTTTGTATCTGCCGGCTGTAATGTGTGGGCCTTAATGCGGGTTTGGCCCATGCGGAGCCACAGCTGCCACGCTCTTCGGAGATGGAAGCTTTCGCTATAATTACCCCTTCGACACTAATCTGCAGGAACACTAAATCTTGTTGCCTCAAATTAGTTAATCAATTAAGTGTCAAACCACAAAATGTTGGAGATTTTGGTTTTGTATTTATTATCTTGGCAGGCACTTCCTCCCTCAGCCCCTTGGCTTCAGCTCTCTTCCCCTTGCAGGGGAGCTGGCTTTTAAAAATGACCAGTCACTCATTGTTTATTTCTGGCCTATTAGCAAGACCGTTGACATTACGTAAGCCCAGTGCCCAGGACTGGAGCAGCCCTAAGACGGACGGCTTGGAGAGTGTTCAGGCGAAGTTGGATATTTGTATAGTGCTTTTCCTGGGCTTAACTTAGACGAGCACATCTCTGATGAGGCAGCATCTTCCACTGTGTTCGCTAAGGTCAGCCATTTTGCAGCCTACATTAACTGATGGAAGGCCTTGTTTACTGTTACGTCACTCTTGTTAGCAAGGGACGGGCAGCAGTGTTTCTAGAATTTCCTGGTCAGCACCTCTCTTTTCTCCAGGGCCGCTGGCTCCCCCATAGCTGGGCATGCACTTGTAGCTTCGGGCTCAGGGGGACCAGGAGGTGTCCAAGTGAGCTGCCCATGGCTGTGCCCAGTGCTCTGGATCTGGCTGCCTGTACATCCCATTGGTTCTACTGACCAATCCCCCTGAACGTATCCGCTCCACCTCAGCCCACTTTTGCCATCTGTCTCAGTGGAGCTCCATAGATTCGCTCACCCTCAAATCTCAGATAGGCACAAGCAAAATAATGAGATTAATTCTACTCGGTAATGAAAACCCCAAGGTAAGACACGGGCCCAGTATTTCAGGAGGGTGTGATTTATGCACTGAACAATAAGTGTCACACAGGGCCGTGTGCACATGTTCACTTACTGACTATGCACTGTGCACACGGGAGCTCATAGGTAGGGCTCTCAGTGTGGTCTGCAGGGCGATGTCTCTCTCCTGTAGACAATGTGCCGTTGAGAGGCAGATCAGCTACTCCCCTGGTTCCAAAGGGTAGTATGTGGATTGGAGCCTGCTCACAGTGAATTACATTCTTTTTAAACTTTGGGGAGTTAAATGTCCTTTCTTTCCAATATAATGGTGATGGTTGATGGTAACTTCATTTAATTTATTATTGTTGTTTTTGTTGTTTTTAAGAGAAAGGTTTGGGTGAGGGAGAGAGAGAGAGAGAGAGAGAGAGAGCGAGAGAGAGAGAGAGAACCATTGATCTGATTTCTTGTTCCGCTTAGCTGTGCATTCATTGGCTGGTTCTTGTATGTGCCCTGACCAGGGATTGAACCAGCAACTGTGGTGTACTGGGACTATGCTCTAACCAACTGAGCTAGCTAGCCAGGGTCAGCAATTTTTTTAATGCCTGGATGTTGCCAAATAAAAAGTTGACAACATTATGTTAAGTGCAGAGGATTTTGTTTCATATTTCTATTTTTAAATTTTACTTCTCCATGAACTCCAAAATACTGAGTCCAAAAGTATAAACACCCCAAATCTGTGTCATGATCTAATCTTATTACCTCCCTTATCATAGTTGAGGAAATTAAAGACAGAAGTCAGAGTGCATTTGCCAAGTGCCCACCTCTGGCACTCTTTGACCTCATACCCCTGAGGGACCCACAGAGTTGAGGGCAGTTAGGACATTAGTCCTATTGGTACCACACTTTGGCCTGAACTGGACATTTCAGTGAAAACACTGAGGGGATTACAGAAACTTTCCATTTAGAGACGATCTTAGGTATTATCAAGTCCAACTCCTTAGTTTTGGAGCTGAGGAAACATGAGACTCAAAAAAGGAAGGAACTTCCCCAAGAGCAATAGCCATCCCTCCTTGACTCGGGGCTCAACATCTGTCAGCTAACGCGTTGCTGGCTCCAGAGGCTGTACTGGGTCCTGGGCAGCAGAACCCTGGGACTGCTCTCCTCCTGGACCCTGCGCCTTCTTCAGCACCAACTGTGTGATCAGATGTAGGTGATCCCCAAAGAGCCTCTTTGGGGTCCCCCCTGGTCCAAGTCAGATGACTCTTGAAGATCAGGTTAGTATTGCTTCTTGCAAAGGCCTGGGTTTAGAGTCCAAGAGATCTATTTTCAAATTTTACAGCTTGGGCAAGTAACTAAATCTCTGTGTAGCCACCCATCCTTGAAACATGGAGACCACACTTACTTGGCAAGCTGTTTTCAGGATCAACATGACAGTGAGTGGAAAGGACTTAAAACAGAACCAGTATGAAAAGTAGAAATTCTTTCCCCCACTTCCCTTAGCCCATGTTGTTCTTCATTAGGCCGAGAACCAGTGATGGAGGGAGGGCACAGTGACACTTTACGAGTCTTCGTGATCACCTTGCAGGCTTCCTCATGAGGTTAATCGGCCACACTACCTGGAAACCCTAAAGTGGTTTGAGAGCCTAAATAGTTAATGGAAAAAACAAAGCAAGATGGACAACATGCTTGAGTCTTCACTGGATGTTGGGTTGTCTGATTCTCATGCTCTTACCTGTGTTGTAATACAGCCTTGAGGACGTCTTTGTAGAGTTGGCTGAAAAATTCCCTTGGACTTCCTATGCCACTCTCAGGCCTCCACGCGGCCTTGAAATTGGAACATCACTTCATGTCTCCTTCCGTGTGAACAGAGCAGATAAGGGCCCTGTGAACGTGGTATGTCTCCAAGCCTAGAAGAGGCTCAATGGGCCAGTCAAGTCAAGACTCGTTGGCCAGCCTGGCCTTATCATCTGCCCATTTTAAATTCATTCTTCTGTTCTTTCCTCAACCCTCTAGACTGCTGTGTTTAAATTTCCTCTTGACGCATATAAAACAACGTGAAAAAATTCCTGTAACCAGTGTGCCCGCCCTCCAGTGGGGTTGGGGAGGGTGAGTCACTCCCCTGTTTCCTTGTCTCCCTGCCCGCCTGCAAGACACGCTTCTCAGGCAAGGCTTTTGTTTCCTCAGGATGTGATTTACGCGGGTGGACCTGGGCAGGGAAGAGTCGAGTATCAATTTCACTGGGTTACCGTGTTAAATGACCGATGCATGGATGGTTATTGCTGCCTCGGGAGCAAATGAAAGCCCTTTGCCTCCCTGACACCACCGTCCCCCCTCTGCTGATGATCAGTTAAAAATGTAAATAAAAAGACTGCACTTTGGAGAGAGTCAGCTCAGGAGGGGGCGGAAAAATTGCAAAAGCGAAGTTTATTGATCCCCTGGTCAAGATTGATGGCACAATAAGAGCAGGAGGCGAAGAGTGATTTTGCTTTTGAAAACGTTGATGAATAAGCACTCAGGAGCAACGAATAGCCGGGCTCACCGAGTGATGGACGGTGGTGGGGGAACAAGATGCATTTTTATAAATGGGTGAAAGGAGAGGGGGACTTATTAAAAAAATGAATGACCACATGTGGCAGGGATATGCCAGTAGGGAGAAGAAAGCCATTGATTTATGTGTACTACTGGCATTTGAAAATTCAATAATAACATTGACAAATGAGAGGCAAACCTGGCCACAGGACAGCGCCGAGCCTGGAATGGAGAGAGAAAATGCCAAGGTCAGAGAGAAGGGACAGAAAAACATGCTTATGTTGGAAAGCCTTTACATTAACTCATCTATATAAAGACATTAAGAAAAATCCCTCCACTATCAGGGCGGGCGGGCCAGGGGAGGGGATGGGAGAGGCAAACAGCAAAGACACCGTGCCAGCTCTCGTGCTGCCTTCGAAGAAAAGGTGTCTCTCTATTGCTGGCCACTGGATGGCTGGGCCCCACTGGACCAACTTACCCTCCTCCCAGAGGCTGAAGTAAAAGCACAGTTACACTGGGGCATTTTCCTGTTGACACTCACCTTCCGCCCTGAGCTCTTCCTTAGTGGGTCCCATTATCAGGACTTTATCTGTGCTGCCTTGTGACCATTGTTGTTTTGTCCACAACAATTTGTGTACAATTGTCCCTGTAGATCCCGTGCTCCCTGGGGATATAGGCCTTTGTCCTATGCCTTAGTAGCTCTCCCAGGGCCTTGCAATGAACATGTGATTGATTCATGATTCTAACGTGCCATTTCTTTTTTGTTGGTTTGCTATTCAAGTGTAAGAGTTGACCATTTTTTGACTTAGGCAGACTCCTGGCCTCTGGGTTTCCCTCTTCCTCTTTCTCCATTTCCTATTCAGTCCCTTTTTTTTTGACTGAAACATCTTTCTTCCTTCTGATCTCATTCATTCACTCACCAAGTCCATACAGAGAATTGGCTCTGCACTGGGCACCAGGCTTGGTAAGGATTATAGATGTAATCCTTGGCTTGAAGAGTTTGGCAAGAATCTTCTGTTGAGCAGCACTGACCTTTGGGAACAATGTATGCAGAGCTCTGTGTGGCCATCAATCCTCCAATCAGAAGGGCTCTTGAATGTCACCCTGGAGGTTGCCTTTCTAAGGAAGTCTCTCTGTGGGCCAAGCTGAGCTGCTCTGGACATACTGGGTTTGCTTTTATTGGTAATATTTTATCCATCCCTCTTCCCTTTTCTGGCTCTCCCTAACCTACTAGCAGTTGTTATTCAGCCACAGAAAGACCCTGCAAATCCAGCAAATCTGAAACAATGCTCCCTGCCTGCATGGATGTGCGTGCACACACAGCAGCACGTGTGCACACAGAGGCACATGTGCACACACGAGACCGTCTCTGTTGACTGCCACCCTCTGAAACAGCTGGCCTCTGACTTGTGCTCTGTACCAGCCTCATTGTTCCAATGGACAGTGCACCTACTTCTCCGCCTTTAATGGCCAGCTGCCCGACAATGACACAAGCTGATAATGTGATTCGGTGATTTTAACATTTCAGCCACTTAATACATTCCCTTTTCTTTTGTTCCTTGACTCTGCCTTAAATGGCAGAGGCGTGTGAGAGGATAAGTCCTCCCTGGAGAGGGCTGGTTGCCTGTCAACACACTCTCTTTGTTCATTCCCCACTTTTGCTGCTATTCCCCTGTGGCCTGGGCTGGTTCCTATGACATCTTTTCCAAATGCTACAAGGTGAGAGGGGGCTTGAGCAGAAGCATAAATCCTAGCTAATATCTTCTTGGAAAAGTCTGGAGCCATAGCCTCTCCCAGAGGCCTGTCCATGGGACTGACTTAAGAGGGGAAAATGGCCATGAGGCCCAGGTGTGGGTACATGACGATTTCTTGCAGCTCCCATAGGTCTCCATAGGCCTCTAGCCTAGTTCCCTGAATTTTGTAGTTTAAAAATTTTATTAATTTGTACAATACCACCACATCTTCTTTTCTCTTCTCTGCTTTCCCCTTTTTGCTCTTGGTCCTAGTGGCAGACATGGGCAATGGAGAGAAGGCATGGAGCCAAGGGCTGGGATGGTATGATGGGCAGACTGTGAGAGTCTGCCCAATGTTTTGCCAGCCTCCTGTGGCTTCCCAACCCACAGTTTGAAGAAGACTCTTGTGTATCCATTCTTATCTATCTAATGACCACAGCATAGCTATAGATTCACCTGTTTGTTACCCATTCTTTGAGAAAACCTTCCCTAACATGAGCCATTTGGCTAGACCAGTGAATGCAGTAGGGATCCTGCTCCCCCAGACTCACTGAGTGGGGGCTGAGGAGTCAGAGAATGATTCACAAATAAGCAATTTATTGCAAGTCACTGATGTTTCCCACAGGGCCTAGAACAGAGGTAGTGCCTGTGAATCACTCAACACATATTTGTGGAATAAATAAATGGATATAATGCATTAGGTTCTATAATGGAAAGGTGAAAGTATGCACTGGGCATATAGAAGCTTACTTTTGCTTCTTAAAATTAAGAAAGGCTTCACAGGGAAGATGGCATTTGCATTTCACCTGAAAGTGTGAATAAAAATTCAGTGGATAAAGCAAGATCCCTCTGGTTACAGGGGAGGATGATTGGAGGGTGATATTGGAGTCAGAGAGACAACCTTATTGAGAGCTGAGATAAGGGAGGGACAATGAGCAATTGAACTCAGTAAAAGTAATAATCATTGACTTTTTTTGAGCACTTACTACGTTAAGTGTTTTTCCACTGACTATGTGTGTACTTTCAACAATATTCTCTTTTGATCTTTACAATGTTATTTTTACAGACAAGGAAACACTAAAGCTCAGAAAGAGTAAACTACCACCTGTAGTTGCAAGATGATGGGCTGGAGCTGGAGGTCAATCTGACCCAAAGTCCATGCTATTAAGTACTAGGCTGCAGGGAGTTTCCACGAAACCTGATTCTTTGGAAGAAGCTAACTCAGTAGCTGCCACACTGCTTGGCACATAGTAGTTACTCAGTAAACATTTCCTGAATGGTTTCTTAGTGGTTAGTTGCATGGGTCTGGGAGACCAAAAGCCTTGGCTATGCTATTTTTCTTGAACTACATTCCCAGGAAGGAGGTAGGAGAAATTTGGGAGAATCTTGCTGGGCATTAAAGTGAGCATGAACCCTGCACAAGTTCACTTTTAATCCCAGAAAATAATAACAGGTCATACCATATTGGAGTGGGAAAGTGCCTCAGAAAACTTCCTTTGTGGTTTCCAAAGTTGTTTCTGTTTTGCCAGGGAGACCTCTTCCTCCAAGTATAATCTATAGCTTACCCAGTAGGATGAACAGAGGTGAGTGGGCCGCACTGGGTAGAGGCGAGTGGGGGTGGCTGAAAGATTCAAAGCCTTCTCCCAACCCAATGGTAGATGCTGATTTTTCTCAACAGACTTTTAGGTCACACAGACATAATCTGAAACCCTCCATGGAGGTCAAGCCCTGAGGGGAAACAGGGTTCAAGAGGAGAGAGTCCTACAGACTGCAGAGAGCTGGTGGTGCAACACCTGGATTCAGGCACAGGCCTTTGGCCCTGTAGATCGTAATTATTTTAGGCAAATTAAATAAAGACATGGGACAAGGCACTGTTGAGCCGGTTCCTGGGATTTGATGCCATGTTGGCTTGGGAACTATTAGTGAGAAGGGGCTTGTAAAGGTTCCAGTTTGTTTTCTGCATTTTTTCCTGGCACGGCTCTGATAGTAAGGCACGGGGCAGGTATCTGCTCACGACTGAGGTGCAGTACCTCCTCCAGTGGGTGTTGAGGGACCCTAAGCAGGACTTTTTTTTTTTTTTTTTAAATATTTTATTTCTTTATTTTTAGAGAGAGAGAGAGAGACAGGAAGGGAGAGAGAAAGAGAGGGAGAGAAATATCAATGTGTGGTTGCCTCTCACATGGCCCCCCACTGGGGACCTGGCCTGCAACCCAGGCATGTGCCTGACTGGGAATCGAACCGCGACCCTTTGGTTCGCAGCCCCCGCTCAATCCACTGAGCCACACCAGCCAGGGCAGCAGGACTCTTTAAGGGCAAGCAATATCTCATTTAGCTTTGCATTCCCTCCAGCCTAGTACATTGCTAAGAATTAAAGCTTGTATTTGCTGACTGAATAATAAAAGTCTGTTTTCCCTTACAGCATCGCTTGCCATGAGGCTTCCATCTGTTTGGCTCTGATGAACCCTCCCATTTTAGTCCCTCTCTGCTCCCACCACCCTTTGTCGACACAGGTAAGAACTGGGTTGGACTGGAGGGAAGGAGAATGCAAAGGTGAGGAGGCCAGGCCACCTCCCTCAGAGCATCACTGCTCCAGGAACAGCGAGGCAGTGAGCCCAACCCCGGTTTGTTTTTTGCAGGAGCACATTCAAGGTAAGAATATTTCCCTCATGAGGATACTAATAATGACTGTCTCTTCCACCTACCCCATTTCTTCTAAGGGATAGAGCAGATCACTAGCCCTCAGCAGTTTCTGGCCATGGTATTCCTCTTCTGGGTGCTGCCAGAGGGAGGGAAAATTTGATCTCAGTTTTCCGAGAACACTAAAGCTGGAAATGGGCAGGGAGAGGTGGGGGAAACACCTTCCCGCTTCCTTAGCCATTTACAAGGAAGCAGTCCTGAGTAGGCCTGGGAGGCTGGTGTGATGCGAGTCTACTAGGCAAAACTACTTTGAGGCCAATTTGCATTGCCTTTCCAAGGAGTCATGGGGACTCTTTCCATCTGGAAGCAGATGATGCATCCCTCCAGGCCAGCTCTGTGACCTAAGTGCTGAGTGGCCTGGGTGTCCTTGTCCAGAAAGTGGGGGTAATAACAGTTACTGCACAAAAATGTTGGAGGGATTACATGTCATTAATGGCTGTGAAATGCTGTACAGGACACACTGGGCCATACAAGTGAAAGAATCATCTACTGAAGCTGTTGAGGCCAAGAAGAGGTTTCCCTGTCATTATGTCACCATGTGGGAATAACCTGGGAGCCACAGGGAAATGTTAGATGCAGTAGTGTTCCACTCCTGCAGTCACGGTGGCCTGCTTTCCTCATCAGGACATTCACTAGGTAGGCCCTATTGAGCAGTCTGGCTAGGAGCTCAGGGTTCAGGCGGTGGGAGTGGGCGGTGAGGACAGGCAGATGCTCGCTCAGTGTGTTTTTCATCCTTTGTTTGTGGGTGGATGGTCAGGGCCTCTCATTCCATATTGCATGAGTCATCAGTGAGAAATGTACTCAGTCCCTGTCCTCATTTATACAAAGCTTTTTCTTCTTCCCTGAGGTGAGGGTCATGGCTAGATGTGGTAGGTGGAGAGTCTGGTTTAACTTAGTTTATTTCTGATCTAATCACTCCGTTGGCAAAGGATCTGCTATTTGTCATTTATAGTCTTTCCACTCAGAGCTGCTACAGTCCTTGGACTTCATCAGAACCAAGGAAGTGGTGGGACAAAGACAGATAGACAGTGAGACAGCCAGACAGCCAGATCAGGGTTGCAAAGTTCTAATAAATAAGTCTGAAAGAAAAACACACCTCCCCTCAGTGCTTGGGGAGGTTGTTACGACAATGAACTTGTATGTACTATATTAGTGAGTATGAAAATGAGGCCAGGGTGGTAGGTGTTTCACTGCTGTGAGTTCTGAAGTCAAAGGCAAGAGAATCATGGACTCATGTTGTTTACTCCCCTTCTAGTCAGACGAGAGCACAGAGGCAGAGCCAACACCCCTGGGAATATCACAGCTCTGGATGAAGCTGTTTCCTGAGGCCTTGTTTGCCAGTGATTCTTCACTGCTCGTCATGATCTTGATCTCGATAGTAGGTCAGGATATACAGTTTGAGAGATGGATAAATAAGCATTGTTCATTTTCCTACATATACCATAAAATACCAATTTCAGACATCAAGTTAAATAAAAAGAAAGAAAATTCTATAGGATCATGTGATATAAAATGTTTAACTAGGATATAAATGACATTCTTTTATTGGCTGCCCTAAACTGTAGCAAATCCGGAAACTAGCATGGAATTCCGTTTGATAAAGACCTAGTTTTTCTTCTCAAAGGCTGGATAAATATATCAGCAACCTGATAGGGGTGGGGAGAGGATAGAGGAAAAACCGAAAAATATTAATGAAATATTTTCCTTCAGGTTTAGTGTCTGGCTTCAGCTCAAGGCATCTGAAATCCTGGTTCCACTGTTTATTTCCCATATGTCCAGGGCAAGGTACTGAGGCTCTGTCTTTCCATGTTTTCTCATCTGGAGGATGGGGATAAGAGGAAAAATCATTCTCTGGTTAGGAGGATTAAATGAGTGAATGCATGTAAATTATACAGAACAATGCTTGATTCATCATTAAGCATTCAACCAATGGGAGCTATGGATGCTATTCCAAAGGAATGTAGCACTTGACTGTGAGCTCCAAGGGGCATGCCCACCTGGCTCACCATCCTGACCTCAATGTTTAGCACAGTGTTTGATGCTTAAGAGACCCCTAATAAATATTTGTTGACTGAACAATGGGTAGGGTTTGGCTCAATGGGGATTGTTCAGGTTGTTGAGTTCGTAAAGCATTCTAAGACAGAATTCGGCACTGTGAAGATAAAGTCAGTCCCTCTCCTGCTAATGGCAGCTTCCATACCTCAGCAATGACTGAGATGAACACAGAAGCTTAGGCCAAGCAGGCCAACAGCCTGATTTTCAGCATGGCAGCACCTGAAAGCTGGTGAAGAGTAGAATTGCCTGTAGCCCACTGGGGAGTAAAGAAATTCGGACAAATGCTAATGGAGCATCAAGGGTCCACAATGCATATCCGTTTGAACCATCTACTCCCCGCAAACTCCAGCTGGTGGTATTTCTAGTCATGTTGTTTTGGTGAGGGCCAGTGGTCAGGGGGACAGGGGCTGCCACGGGGTTGTAGGGTGATGGGAAATGAAGTGTCTCTTTCTCTGAGGCAGCTGGGCTTATTTTAATGGGCAAGGTCAGCAATGAAATGACCAGGAAGAGAAATTGCTGCCATTATGCGTCAGTCGCAATCTTATATCAATTATTCCTTGTACCATTCCCTTTGCCACGGGCTGAAGCAAACATGGCCCTAATCAGTTTTACATCTCCGTTTAATTTTATTGGAAAGAAGATCTGGCAATGCATCACAGAGGCCGGGTGTGACACAAAAGGTGACCCCCGCCAACTTAATGGCACAATACATAACCCTTAATGAAGTCGCTATCTTGTCCCTCTTTTGCTGTCTCAGCCCCGTGATTTATGACGGCATCATTTTGCTTTGCCCTCTTTTCATTTCAGCTTTGACAAAGTGGATGAAACAATTATCTTCGTTATCGGCCCAAGCAGCAGAAATGTGAGAGTGGGATTTCCGCAGGTGGAAGGCCTTGGCTAGGGATCAAAACCAATGGTGAAATGTGCTTAGGAATTTTTTTTGTCCTCTTCCCTTCTTCCTGTGACGATGGGCTCCTGAAGATGGATTATGTATCCCATTGAGCAATGTGAGTCCTATATCATTGTGGCAAGAGGTAATTTCAGGAGAAGGGGAAGCTGCAGATAGAACAGAGCTTGGGATTTTGCACCTTGTTCTTTCTGAGTTCCTTATATTTGTTTTACCACGCATGCCCAGGCCGAGCTCTCTCTGTCATCCCTTCATCTTACACCCACCTGCACGAATACAACATGAATTTTCCTGTATTATAAATGACACCTTGCTTATCTTTAGTCTAATTAAAGGTTATTTGTTCATTCATTATTCAACCAACATTTATTGGGTGCCTTCTAGATATGAAGTAAATTTAGGTGCTTTGGAAATAAAGAGAAGAAATAGTTATGGATTTTATTCTCAAGAAATGGTATACTCTACCAACAAGAATAAGCCATGAGTATCAGTGAATGTAACATAAGAGAGAGAGGGATTTGCATGTCAAGAGCTGTAGGTAGAGGGTACTGTGCTTGTGCAGAAGAAGGAGAAGTTTTTTCCAAAATGAAGAACTGAAGCTTAAATGGGGAGCAGGATTTGAACAAACAAAAATGACATACATTTCTATATATCATTTTTATTGGCAATGCAGATGGGTAGTTAGGTAATAAATGGGCCAAACTTTGGTAGCAGTTCCATATAACTGTGCCAAAGTGATATAGGGGTTGGGGGAAAAAATAGGATATGCTTTGGGTCAGAACCATGGTGAGCTAGTAAGTCAATCTGTGCCCCTTGATGTCCAGTTGGAAGTAAGAATGAAGTTAGTGAAGGCTGAGATGATCACAGAGGCTGTGACTTCAGTTGCTGGGTTCAGCTTAGGGTCTTCCCTCCCCATGCCCGCCCCCCCATTCATGAGCCAGGTGTCCATGGCAGCAACTG
Organism: Anoura caudifer; assembly: GCA_004027475.1. Taxonomy (NCBI): domain Eukaryota; kingdom Metazoa; phylum Chordata; class Mammalia; order Chiroptera; family Phyllostomidae; genus Anoura; species Anoura caudifer. The sequence continues at coordinate 91,301 of PVKU01003273.1, forward strand.
AGACCTGTGACGCCACCTGGATGTGCACGCGTAAATGCACACCGTCGTTGGCTGGGCTCCATATTTTCTCAATAGATAAGCTTGCAAAATCCAACTCCAGACGTCTTTCCATTGTATCTGACTCAGGGAGAGCTGCAAAGAGTTTTTACTTACTTATGGGTTCTGTGAAGTCCAGAGATAATTGCTCAAAGTTTCTTGAATCAATGAGACTCTCTTCGCAAATACCACCCAAGTGAGGCTTGTGTTATTAATGGGGTTGTTAAAATGGTGAGAGCTTTTTCCACAGCATTTTCCCTTAAGTAGATGGAGAGCTGTAATGCTGACATGGTTATTTGGGGTCTTCAGTAGAGCTTTCATATAAATCTGCATGTAAATAAATGTTAAAAATACATCATACCAATTGACATATGTGTATACAGAGAAATCATCTCCAGAATAGTCAATATACAATCCATTTTGTCTCTGCCTGCACTCTCCCCGCATTCAGTGTACAAGGAGGGAGCGGCTGAGGGAGGAAAGCTGGTCTGCACCCTGAGTCTATGTTCTAAAAGTAGCACATATTCAGTACTTAACCTGAAGCTAGTATGTCGACATGATGGCTATTTAAGTCTATAATTAAAAACATTAGAGGAAACAGTGTGAAAGCCAGGGCCATTCTGTTCAATATGCAACTGAAATATCAATAATGAGACTGTGAGCACACAGAAAGGGATGCAAGGATGGTATTATTAATGCTCTTGTCCTATATTGAACAATTGGTGCAGCCCCCCGCACCTTGCACCTTCCTAGCCCACTCCCAGCAAGTGTGCCTGCGCCGCCCACAGAGGCATGTTCATCATCACCTTTGATGTTAAAACCTGTCTGCAATTTGCCCCTGATGGATGCTGTGCAAAATGAGGAGATTCAAAGGACAGCATATGTCCAGGGCAAGGTACTTAGCAGCAACAACAAACACCTAGAGCTTTTTCTCCTTATTTCCTGTGGGGCAGTATCCAAAAGGAACCGAAGATCCGTTTTCTCCTGTTCTTCTCTTTATTCCTGTCAAATGGGGAGTTGAAGAGCTCGGTGACCTAGAATGCAAGCTTGTCCATCATGTGCAGTACCACGTGCCTGAGGACCACCCAGAGGCTCCCCCTGAGCAGGCAGTGGAAGGTGGTGGGATAATCTCAGGGAAAGAAAACAAGACATTTTTTGGCTGGAGTTGGGGAAAAGGGAGGCGGGAGAGGGGGAACCCTGCAGTCACTTCCTTCGATCTCAGTAAATTGGAAAGGTCTTTCCCCTGATTCCTGCTGATATTTCCTGATGGAAATTTCTTCCATTGACAGAGATGCAGATGGAGTTTACCAACACGGGACAGCAGACACACTCTGGGATAATGAAAAAATGCCCAAGGTAGCCATATGCTCGGTGGCAGTTTGTTAGAAGGAACTCCAGTTGGGTGAATACATAATAGCGTTTTTGGCAGCGTTGACTAAGGGAGATCCTCTGTATTTTCTATGTCTTTTTGCATTTTTTTATTTAATTTGTGTGAATCTTGAAATTATATTCTATTTATTAACATTCTCAATGAGGCGCACTTTCCTCCAATCCTGAGTTTTATTTCCAAAAGATCTGAATGACCTAGGGCAAGTCCAAATTCCGAGAATGGATTCTATCTTCCATGGCATATCCTTAAAATCCTCATTATGACCTTTCTTTTCTCTTATTGGAGAGAATGTCTTATAGTTAACAATGATGCTATTAATTATGATAGTGATAATTAATATTATTATTATCATCATGATAGCAACTGTTTATTTAGCATTTATAGCTTCATATGGACATTACTATCCTTGTTTCACAGTTGTAGACACTAAAGATCTTCAAGGACTTTTTCCAAGCCAACACAACTAGTAATAATCAGATTCAGGATTAGCATCTAGGTCGGGTTTATCCAAAGCTTCCGTAATTCCATGCTTACCAGAACACCATGTGTCTGTCTATCTTTGGAACAGGATTGGATAACAAGAGTAAGTGTTTGTTTGTAAACATACCACTCAGAGGCAACTGCATTTCAAGTATAGATTCCTGGGTCAATTTATAACCTAAGGCTGCCAGGTTGTCAAGATAGTTTTCTTGAAATACATTTTTTTTATCATGTTCCTTTCTGAAATAGTTTTTTTGGGTTAGTAATCTAGGTTTAGGATTTACCCAAATATTCTTCGATTCTATTTGTTTCTTGAGCCCTGGGGTGTTAAGGCTAACTGGCAAAACGGACCATACCGAATGTTTGGGAGACAGAAATGCAGCCCTGCTCTGGTCCATCCGTGACCTGACTCCCTTGCTCAGAGGCACACAGCAGAAATACCACAATGGAAGCACCTCGAGGTGTGGGTATTTGTAGGAGAGAAAGAAGCTCAATTAAGGAGAACATGTTCTGACCCACAAGTAAGCCAGGACCATTTGGAACTCTGTGTGCATGGTGAATAGTGTGGCCTCAGGCTTTCTGATGTAGACATAAACCGAGAATGTGTGCCCGGCCTGAAAAACGTGCTCTGGCTGGAGGCTGGAGCAGCAGAGGTGAGTAGGTAAGAAGTACAACCTGTCAGGTTGAAGGTAAGGGGCTCATTTTGTAGATGAATTTGCTTCCTTCTTTTGGAGATGTTAATAAAAAAAAATACACTCTGGTAGGACTTTACATCCTGATTTCATTTTCCCAGTGTCCCAGCTCATTCTCCCCACATCTAGGTCTTATAGTGAAACTTGGCATGCTCCTAATTAAGTTAGTCTAGTTCATTCCTGAGTAGTAGAAAACAAGTATAAGTCCACCTTCTCTGGTCAGGCCCTTGGTTTACCAAAGCTGCATTTGTCTTTTTCCAAGATCAGTTAGGTTGCCAGTTTTGGAGTCACCGATACGTCTAAGGGGAGGAGCTGGGGGATGGGGTGGTGAAGAGGGAAGACAAAAGTGCTTGGCGGCACACAAAGGCAGTCCAGGCTTTCTGGTCACGGGCTCCTTTTTGGTGAGGGCATCGGAGGTGGGGCTGTGTCCTGGAGGAAGGGGCATAGCCCTCACCTCGGGCCTGAGGATTGCCTGGATCCTCCCTGTTGCCACAGGAGAACTCAGCTGCTGAGGGATTCCCCGGCTCTGTCAGCCACACCCCTTTCCTCCCCGTAGTCACCTCGAGTTCTGAGAGGAGACACGAACAGCTGTGGCCACCTCCAGCATAGGTGGAATGAGAGTATGAAAGGAAGCCTCGCTCTCTGTCCTGCCCTGGCTTTTCTGGACCTTCTGCCAGCAAACCTATTTCATGCCTAGATGCCTAGGACATTTTGTGAGCTAAGTGTACCAGAGACGTATTATCACCAATTCCTCCTCTAACTTCACCAGAACATGATTTCATTCATTCGTTTCCTTCAGGGGAAGAGATTAAGGAGAATATTGAGTCTTCACGTTGGCACATCCCTTCAAAGCTTGTAATCAGGTTGTTTTTGCTGTAATTGCCCAGACCCTGCTTCTTGGGCTCTTATTTAGCCCCCCTCCCTTTTTTCCTCTGCAAACCCATGCCAGGGCTTACCTCTGGTAAAAGATTTGTCCTCCGAGCAGGCAGCAAATCTGTTCCCTTGGCAGAGGGCAGAAGCCATACCTTGTGACATTCCCCCTGATAACCCAGCCAGGACACAGGTCCGCCAGCATTTCCGCAGGGGGTGGGCATCACATATGTAAACAGAAATTGCTCCCCTGTAGGAAGTGGTTTACACTAACATTGTTTGTCACCTCTGAGAAGTGCAAGCAGGATGACATATTTGGTTCTGGGGGGAGGGCAGGAGGGGAAATTAGCTGGTGCTGCTTTCTTGTCCCTTATGGGAGAAGGTGCCAGGGCACGAAAGGCCAAAGGGACCTCTGGAATGCGTGAGCAAGGCCTCTCTGCCCCTCCCCACATACTGAGGTGTGTTCATCAGTCCACCAGGTGGACATACCTGTGGTTAATCAGAAAATCCCACCTTTGAGTTACAGATTGAGGAACTCTGACATCTTCTAATTAGGTAAACACATTACTGTCATGTTCAAACAAACAACAAATTAGTTCCAGGCTCAGCAAGGCAGCAGAAGCGAGCAGGGCTGCTCCTGGAGTCAGTATCCCTGGGTGCTGCAGTCCATGATCGGCTCTTGGGCCAGTGCAGCAGGCTGGCTTCCTCCTCCAGGAGCCCTCCAGGGTTCTTCCCCATCATGCCTTTCCCCGCTTCGGAGTATGCCCACATGGTGGGGAGACACACTCGCTTTGGGCAATAATATTTCTGCACCCGTGACTTCAGGGCTGACTTCGGGTGGGACTGTGTCCTGGGGCTCAGGGGCTGGGCCCTGGAGACAGACATGGACTCCACCTGAGCACTGACTCTTGGGAGGAGGTGTTGGGGCAAAGCAGTGTTCTTTCTTGGTTTAGCCCCTGACCCCAGTCCAGAGCCTTTCAGTCTAGGCTCCAGGACCTAATTGTTCAGGGATTCAACAGAGAAGCTACAAGGTTGCTTATGTTTGCACGCACTCTGGTGACAAGATTGCTTGTCGTCCCTTCTGCATTCCAGCATAGAAACCTGTTGGGCCTGTGTGGCTGCACTCTAGGCTCTGTCCCAGACATCTGCCACCTTCCCTTGGTGCCTTTGAAGAAGCTGTGAGGAGGAAAGCAAGGACAGATGTGGTGTTCCTCTAGCGGGCCTTCTGCTGCTTGAGAGGCACAGTACGCGTTACAGCAGAAAGTAGATGGACCTGCAATAAAAGAAGCATGAGTCTGAAGCTTAACTGTTATGCTTAAGCGTTCCATAATTTGGATAAGCTACTCCACTGGAACTTCATTTATTTATAAATTGCGGATGACACATCTACCTAGGGAGATTGTTACAGCACTGGAAAAGAAAACTGTCAGTAAAATATAAATGCATCCTGCCCATTTTAGGCACCTTACATTTAACTTGACCTCTTCTCCCTACCTCCTACAACCCCACCAACATCCTGTCTCTGGAAGACCACTTTTGCCCAAGGCAGCTCCATTTGATAGCTTCTTAGAGATGTTGAAAGCCATGGGGCCTGATTAGAAGGGTCAGTAACCAGGACTGTAATAGTAAAAAGACAAACAACAACAGTAAATAAGCATAGGAAAAGATGCTCTACATCATATATCATTCGGGAGTTGTAAATTCAAATAACAATGTGATTCCATTGTATGTGTATTAGAATGGCTAAAATCTAAAACACAGGCAATACCAAATGCTGAAAAAGATACGGAGCAGCAGGAACTCTCATTTATTGATAGTGGGAATACAACATGGTGCGGCCACATTGGAAGACAATTTGGTGGTTTGTTATAGAACTAAACATACTTTTAGCCGTAGAATCAACAATCATGTTCCTGGGTATTTACTCAAAGGATTTGAAAACTTGCATCTACGAAAAAACCTGCACGTGCATATTTATAGCAGCTTTATTCATAATTGCCAAAACCTGGAAGCAGCCAGGATGTCCTTCAGAAGGTGAATGGATCAATAAATTGTGGTACATCCAGATCATGGAATATTATTTAATGATAAGAAGAAATGAGCTTGTGAGCCATGAAAAGACACAGAGGAAAATTAAACGCATGTTAAGTGAAAGAAGCCAGTCTGAAAAGGCTACATACTGTGTAAGTCCAGCTGTATGACATTCTGGGAATGACAAGCTATGGAGACAATAAAAAAGATCAGTGTCTGCTGGGGCTTTGGCGAAAGGGAGATCAGGGTGAATAGGTAGGTCACGGGGGATTCTTAGGGCAGATAAACTATTCTATACCACGCCATGACAGTCGACATATTTGTCAAAACCCATAGAATATGCAACACAGAGTGAAACCTAACCTAAACTACCCACTTTACTTAATAATAATGTATCAACATTGGCTCATGGATTGTAAGGAATGCATGAAACTAATGTAAGATGTTAATCATAGGAGACACTGTGTGGGGGGAGAGGGAGTGTATAAGAGTTCTCTGTATTTTCTGCTCACATTTAATGTAACTCTAAAACTGCTGTAAAAAGTCTATTAATTAAAAAATAAAAAGGACCAAGGATATAAAATCACATGCCCTGACTCTCCAGCCCTGGAGTGTGGCACAGGGCCCTAGCTGGCTCCCCAGCGGGGATCCTCGGCCCCCAGTGACTGAGAACTGAGAGGCCTAGAGCAGCCTGTGAGGTCAGCAATTTTGTAAGTGGGTTTAGGCTTCAGGCCAGTCTGGGCAATGGCTGGGTAGTTCAAATTGGGAGGATCAGATGAAGATCTTTTAGTAGCGTCTTGCTCCCTTTACTTCTTCCCTTTCCAGGGCCAACAAGTCCTAACTGCGCGGTGCTCGTGTTCCTGAGCACAGCTAAGCATGAAGTGAAGAGAACAGGCATCAGAACAAGCGTTTACCACATGGGCTTTGCTGCAGCCCAGAGAGGAGGAAACGTGGGAAAAAGGAGTGTTCACAACCTTTACTGTAAGCTAATCTCCCCAATAATCATTGCCTAAAACAATTTCTTTTTAAATAGGCATCAAATATTTCTTCACATATTCTCTTTAACTATAGATCATGCTATTTGTCATACATATTATAAAACACAGAACCTGAAGGTTGTACCAGATTGGAAACGCCGTCTTGGCTACCCTTTCCTCAGACATCTGAGTGTCCTACTTACTCTGCGCTTCCCATATGGTCACCCTCTGCTTGAATTCTGGGAGCAAGTGCCTTCTTTTCCAGGGAGGCCTATCCTATCTTTGGGCAGCTCTCAAATGAAAACTGTATTCCTTCATGAAATCTCACCATTTTTAATACACAGTGTTAATACTTTTAAAACGTTGGGTAGTTGGAAACTATCTCTTTTTCCAGAGTGAATGTGGCTCAACATTTAAACTTGAACAGCCAGAGTTCTTCACTCTGTTTTTCCTGTTTTCTGTCCCTGTGGGCTCTGACTTTCTAGCCCATTTTCCAGAAAGAAAACACTGAGAGCCAGTGTTACAATAGCAATTGTTAGCCTCAGGAAGTACTGAAGGTAAGTAATCGAAGGAGTAGAAGGACCGGCTGAGACAAGGATGACAGAAGGATTCTGGGGCACTGAGCCCCATGGGACTTGGCTCAACAACCGCCCCTGGACTTGGTCCATTACGTACTAGGTGACCACAGATCGTACTTTTTAATTGGGCTTCTTTTAGCGCACTGTCATTTTAGGGGTTTGGCACAGGAGTGTGTTGACAGAAGTCTAAAGTGGCTGTCACTCAAACGTGAGCTAAACAGAATAAAAATAGAGAGAAATAAATAAATAAAAGCAGGATTCAGCCAAAAAAAATGGAAAAAAGAAAAAAAAAAAGAAAGCAAGAAAGAAAGGGAGCTCACATTATCAACCAATAAACCCAATAATCCATTAGTGACCAAGGTTGCTGAATAATATAGTACTTTCTCAGCGCCATCATTTATACTGCAGACTAGAGAATAGACACGGTTATTAGAGTGAGGGCTACTGGATGACACATGATGCATGACCGAGCGGCATTGATCTTCACACAACAGGAAGGTGTCTAGACCGGGAGATGTATGGCTCTGCGATTCAGAGCAGGGCATATTTCATGTGAGGCCTAATGGAGTAGTGGAGCCGGTGATGGATGGGTTTGCCCAGTTTCAGTAGCAGTGCAGTTATAGCAGTGCTAATGTCTGACCTCTTCGGAACCTCGTGTCCTTCATTCAGGCAGGGTGACCTCATTTAAAGGGACAGAGGATGAGATAGGGAGATGGGTGAGAGCGGAGGGAGGGGTTAGGGAGAGAGGAGTGGAGGGGGGCGGGCCAGGGATTTAAATAAAGGAGGATGAAAGGAAGGAGGCAGGGCAAGAATTATGGGAAAGCTAAGCCTGACATCCAGGTCCAAAATGATACGGTGATGAAATACACAAATAAAGAAGGCCCCTTAGTGCTTCTCTGTTTCTTCTCTTCCTTCCGGGGTGCAGCAGCAGCACGTGGTTGTCCTGGGAATCCTGAGGGTCCCTCTGGCCTGGGGATAGATCTCCATCCCCAGAGGAAAGATTCAAGGCAAGACATGAAAGACTAAATGTGAGAGACAGGTCTGGTGCTAATGGGGTGAGGATATTCTGTGAGCAAGTTTGAGTAATCTACATCGATTATGCACTAGCGAGAGAGCCCGTCTTCCTCCCTGCACTCCCCATGCCCTGTTAGATGATGCTTAATGCATCCTAATGACACTCTTGATCATTCCTAGGGAAAACGAATGATTCATGCTACAGCCAATCCAAACCCAAGTAGCTTTGGTGGTGGTGTTTTTTTTCCTCTCTCTCTCAATAAATTTCTTTGTGTAACTGTTAGAGAGATAGGCAGGACTTTAGTGTAGCTTCTTAGCTGATATTTAACTAAGAAAAAGACATTTATCATTCTTTAGCCTTTTATTCTGTATTCACCATCATTTTTAAGTTGTTCTTTATTTGGAGCTGACTGGCTGAGACATGGTAGTGAGGGCTCAGGCACCCCTACAATCCTGTCAGCTGCAGAATGAAGGGAGATGCTTTGGCCACTGATATTTCTTTTAGACTTTCTCGTTGCCACCCATCCATCCTCAGGCACAATAAACACACAACGCTTTTCCTAAAAGACATTCCTACCACTTCTTAGCCCACAACAAGACCTTAGCCAAAGGAATAATTTCCTTTACTACTCTGTTGAGTACTAGGTCTAAAAGGGCATTTGTTCAGTATTTGTACATGTCAGGTGGTAGTTACTACTCCTCAGGGCATTTTAAATGCCAGGGACTCTGAAAGTTTCTTTGAAACTATGGTCTTTGTTTATCCCTCCAAAATAATGCATAAAATTATATCAGTCCTATACTTAAGGCTGTTCTTAGTAATCATTAATTGCCAAGGCATACATTACTTGTCAAAGAAGACTGCTAGGGGAGGGGAAGAGGAGGCACTCGTTCAGAAGTCACAAGTATTAGCAGAGAGCCGACAGTGGGCTGGGCTCTTTGTTCCAGAGACAGGTCAGGACACAAAACAAGTGGGTCTTCAGTATATTAAGATGACAAGCATCAAACAGATCATCAAATAATAAATAAAGAAACCACAGAAAATAACTCATGTTGTTCAGAGGAGAGCAAAAAGGAAACCAGCATTTTGAGCAGCTACTTTGTAACAGGCACTGCTCCTGAGAGTAATAGATACCATTTTACTTAAATGACAAAAAAAAAGACACAATGTCACTGTTCCCTTTTTACAAATGAGAACACTGAGGCTCAGAGATGGGAAACACATTTCCCAGGGCCACGTGGCAGATAAACAAGAGGCAAAGCTAGAATGTCATGCCATTGTATTTGACACAAAACCTATTCACAAAATTAGAAATCTACTTCCTGGTGGATTAAGTGTGAAAAATTTAATCTCTTGCATGAAAATACATTTTTTAGTCAAAGGCACACAAAGTTAAAAAGCAAATCATTAGTACATTTGATTACATCCCAAGTCAACTTTTGCAGACTTTGATTCTGTCCGAGAAGGAGTAACAAGAACTGGGTACTTTTTCACTGGAAACAATTGAGAAGCCAGACAAGATATATGAAAAACAGATCTGGAGGTGCTGAGCATCCAGCAAAGGACAGGGATCCCTGACAGATGGAACATAACTGAGCTAAGTCCTACCATTCTCCGAGGTCACTGCCTGGAGACCGCTTCCAGGCTGTGGAGCAGTGAGGGGGACCCAGGGAGCACGCAGTGGTCTCCCGAGTATCAGACAGAGAGCTGGGAGTCCGGAGAGGCCACGGCAGCTTGAGTTTGCTGGGCAGAGTAGGAGAGGAGAGAGCCGCACAGCGAGAGGGACCCCCTTGAGTGTTCTGTGTATGAAGAAACAACCTGGAAAAGAACCAGAGCCAGAGAAAGAGCCATCTGGAAGGGTTAGAAAGAAACAAGATCTGTTTTAATGTATTTTTTAAAGTGGTTACTTTTTTTCAGAATGTTAAAGTCATTGAAATATTGACAAGTAGATGCTTTAAAACTCACAACAATATTTTATGTTTAAGTATTTTATTTATACCCAAGTCAGAATTTATATAATTTTTCTTTCCTGGCTTTAACAGCAACCAAATGATCAATAATACTTTCCAAATCAACTTATTCGCTTATCTCATTTGCATCTCAGAAAAGGGTGTAAGTGCTGACCTCAACCCTGTCTTGTGTCCAGGATGCCACCATGGGAGAAGATGACAGCACCCACTGGGCAGGGGTGAGAGCAGGTGGCTGGGGACCATGCTGGAGAGGAGGGCGACAGAAGAGGCTGGCACCTCACAGGAGTTGAAGTTTCAAACAATCACCAGTTCACGCTCTGTTGTCCCATCAGACTTACAGGACACAAACTTCAATAGGGCGACTCCAGAGCATTACCAACACAGCATCGCCTCCTGACCGTGGCGTCCTGTGTTCTGGTCACACGCATATGAAGCCAGCCCGAAAAAAAATAGTACTTACATTCAGTGCCTGGAATGTAGTAAAGACAATAAAATGTCAGTTTTAATTCTTACTTTTACAAGGTGTTCAACCTAAAACCTCGGCTCTGCGCAGTCCCTGTTGATAAGCACAGACAGTGGACTGCAGCTCGTACCTCCGCTCTCCCCTGCCTGCGGTTCCGTGGAGCGCTGATTGTGTGAGGGGTGCTACCTGCGGCACTGAGCAAGTCATCCGATTTTTAGGCCAGGAACTCACAGCCTAATTAGGGAAGGAGGCCATCGTAGTACAAGGACAAAAATACTAAATACAGCAACAAGGGGTGAGTTGGAATACATAGGCAGATATAGAAGCTTTAGCTCACACCTCTAGGGTGGGAAGTGATAGTTAAGCTGAGTCCTAAAGGGTAAGTAGAATCTCGCTAAGTCAAAACAGAGGGTGGGCTTTGTGAGTAGTAGGTACAAAAACCCTGAAACAAGGAATAGAGAAAAATGGAACCGTGAGAGTTTCACTCTGATGGGTAATACGTGAGGAGTGGCCAGAAAGGGGGAGGGAGAGGCAAGCAGGACCCAGACCTGAAGGGCTTTGTCGGTCTTTTTCAGGAGTCTGTGATTTAGCCCAAGGGCAACAGGGGAAGGGAGAAGGAGTGTGGAGTGGAAATGAAATAATTAAAAAATTTTTAGACAAAAAAGCGTCATGATATTTTTATCTTAGAAAGATTTCTCTGGGGTCTTCTGGGTAAAATGGAGTGGTGATTATCCAATTTCTGCCTCCTAGGATCTTATGAAAATGACCAATAAAAATTTGTTTAAAAAATAAGAAAAACATAAAGCAGTGTGGGAGTTAGGAAGAATGTTGCCTACAATCCAGTATATAAGTTCAACAGAGTTTGAGTAAATAATATCAGACCTAATAAAACATATATCATAGCTCTTAATATATACAGAATCATGTATTCTCTAAATAGAAATACATCTTCTTTTGAAACATACATGTATGTTTATAAAACTTAATCCCATCCTTGGCCAAAAAGAAATGTTGAATAAATTTTCAAAGACAAGAAATTTTACACATCTCATCCCCTGGTCATGATGCAAAAATTAAAAAATTCTAATAAAGTTATATACATAAACAATCACTTGAACATTAGAAGGAAAAAGAAAAACTACTTTTGCATAGAAATAAATAAAAAGCAAATAGAATCTATAATTATACACTATTTAGGAAGTAACCAATAAGTATGGATGCATTTGAAAAATCAGTAAAAACATGATCTCCCCCAAATATTTCATGTGAAAATATTTGATGGATATTTAGGCCATTTCAGAGCATAGAAGATAAAAAGCTTTCCAGCTGACCAGCTGTCATAACGTTGAACCCAAAACATGACAATTAATACTTTAGACATGAAAGCTGTAGGTCAATTTCACTTTTAAGTCTAAGTGCAAAAATCTTTAAAATATTAGCAAATTGTATCCAATAGAGAATACTGAAGGATGATGATGGATTGCCAAGAAAGAATTATTCCAGAGATGCAAAGATAGATTTTACATTAATTTATTTTAAATAATATTCACCATACCTGTAGTCAAACATAATTATAATGTTATCTTAATAGATGCCCCAAAGGATTTGTAAAATTTAATTTCTATTCCTGATTAATTACAAACATAATTCTTACTAAACTTGAGGTGTAAAAATACTTTAACATTATGAATGACAGGTGTATTTAAGAAAAAGTCATACTTATATTTAAGTAATGAAACACTTTAGACATTTTCATTTAAATCTAGGACAAATGAAACATCATGACTACCAGCATTATCATTTAATAGTCTTCTGACAGCCCCAGAAGTAGGACAAGAAAATATGAAGCTTAAATATTGAAAAGGGGAACAAAAAATTATAGTAATTTATAGATTATCTTCTTGATAACCTGAAAAAAAACCCGGAAACAGGATTTGGGAAACCATTAGCATTAAAGAGTGTTTAATACAATGGCTAGTACAAAATAAATATACAAGCATTCATAAATTTACTCTACGCTAAGACAACCTATTGGAAAATATATGAATAAAAATTCTATTCACATAGCATCAGAAGTATATTTAATTCGGGGGAAATAACCAAATAGAAAATTTGCACAGGTAGCATGAAGAAAATTTCACACTTCTACTAAAATATATAAAAATGACTTCAATTAATAAAAACATATGACATGTTCCTCAATTGATAAAAGGAATATAAAATTATAACTTCAATTATAATAAAATTTAAAAGAAATTTGGGGGAACACTAAAGAGTGATACTAAAGTGCACATGAAGAACATGAATAGGAGACCAAAGATATTTTGCTAGAGAAGATGTGAGGGGTGCTTGTTCTTGTACATGTTAAATTGCAGTATAAAAAGCTAAAATTGTAAAAAAGGAGAGGGAGAGGCAGAGAGACATAGGTCGGTGTAACTCAATTGAACGTCTAAAATTGACTGAAGTATGTTTGAGGGATTTTGTGTGTGTGAAAGATATGGCATTTCAAATCAGTGGTGTAAGAACATATTAATAAATAGATGATAGGTACATAACTGATTAAATATTTGAAAATATATACCCTATAGCCCATTTTATGCCATAGTCCAAAATTGATTCCAGAGGTATTAGGCCATTAAGTGCCAACATTTAAAAACATAAGTAAGAGTAGAAAACCAGAGATGACTCTGTAACTGCTGTGAGGGAGAAGGCCTTCCTAGGCATTAAAGCAAAGGAAAAACTGTAAGGGTAAGTGTTGACAGATATCATTACATTAAATTTAAGAAATTCTTAAAATTTAATATATAAAATAAAAAGCAAGATGACAGTTTTTGGAAAATATTTGGGACATACATAATGTCCATAACAACTTTTATATAAGAAGAATCAATGGTAAATAAACAATACAAGCAATAGGTATGTTCTATAAATTCATCATTATGAAAAACATTTAAATAAAAAATAAACATGTGAAAGTATGTTTATGTTAACTTTTCATCAAAGAAATGAAAATTAAAATAACCACAGTTTATTTTCCCTATGAAATTGGAAAAATTAAAAAATAGTTAACATGGAAAAGTTTTATGGAACATTATTTAGTGGAAAGAGTGGTATCAAACAATATGTATAGTATATGATCTCAATTTTATTTTAAAGTATAAAAATCGCAACATGTTAACAATGATTTCCTCTAGAAATTGGAATCCTGAGCCATTTAGGACCCAAAGAAGTTGTAATTCAGAAGGCAGATCTGGGTGAGTTGGAGCTCCTTTCTCTGTGTCACATTTATCTTCTCAGAAGGCATCAGTGTCTAGATGACCACTGGAGTCAGGATGGGATCACTGAGGGAGATTTTTGCAGAGAAGAGGGCTGAGTCCGGAACTTGGAGGAACATCTATATTTAAGTGATGTTGTGCAATATGAATAAGCCTGAAAGCTAAAAAGAAAGCTGTGAGAGCAGAGTTGTGGAATCTAAAGGAGGAGAAGATGTCCAAGGTCTAACAGGGGATATACAGTGCAAATACTGAAAGGTCTCATCCTTGACTGCCGAAGACATGGGTCCAGGTTGGGGGTGATTCATTTCCGGGAAGAGGCTTGGGTCAGTAGTGTCAAATGTTGCCAAGAGGTCAGGAAAGTGAAGCCATAGAAGTATAACACTAAGAAGGCAGTTGGGATTTGGGCAAAAGCTAGTTAGATGGAGCAGTAGGGTGGAAGGCTGCCCGAGTGGATTGAGCAGCGAGATGGAGGTGAGGAAGTAGAGACAGGAAGTGAGATACTTCTTTTGAGAGTCTTGTTAGTGCCTGGGGTGGAGGCAGATGGTAGAAGCTGCAGGGGCCAAAGGGATATTTCTATTTCTAAGCTGCATTTAACCTTACCTTGTTTTAATGCTCATGAGGGAAAGGGCCTATGGAGAAGGTGTTGTTGGGATGACAGTGGGGAGCACAGAGGAGATAACTGGTCAAGTGCTCTCCTAGGGAAAGAGCAGAAGTGGAGAAGGTGTGTCCCGCTGGCATGTGTTTCATCTCAGACATGATGAAGCAGGCCAGCAGCAGGGGTGGGGGTCTGTGAGGGGGGTTGGGGTAGCAGCCTTCCTCGGTGAAGGGAAAAGACAGGGAGAACAGTTGCTTCCCAGAGGGTATTCTCCACATGGTTGGTACTTTTTAAAAGGTAAAGTGTTCTTACAACTGAGAAAAGCCGGTGTCAGCCATGGCTGTCAGTCCATGCCTCTTACAGAAGAAAATGGGTGGCAACGTTTTGTGTGTCCACTTTCCTGTCTACAGTGGTGCTCATCCTGAGTGTGTTTCCATAGCCCTCCCTGCAACATGGCAATCAAGCATGGCAACATTTAGGGTTTTCCCTCTTGTATTCCTCTTGTATTTCCCTCTTGTTAGATCTGGGGTATCTTTTGACTTCCATTTTCATTGTGAAGAAGCTGCTGAACTAGTTTATTGAGCAAGATGGATGATAGAGCACAATACAGAATTGAGAAGATTTAAGACACCATTTTTTCTCTCTGGGAGAAGAGTATTTCAGGCAGAGACAGTAGCAACGGCCAAGGCCCTGAGAAGGTGAGAAGGTGATCTTCTGGCTTGTTGGAGGAAGAGTGAGGAGGCCAGGTTGTCCAGAAGGTAGTGAGGGAGGTCCAAGGTAAGGTCACAGAGGGAGCTGGGGATTGGGTCCTATAGAAGGGGATTACAATGGACTGGGGGAGGGATGTCCAGGGTGGTGTGGGGTTCTAAATGATTGGTTGATGGATTGGATGTGAGGTCTGAGATGAGGCCAAGATGGTGCTCAGGACTGCAGGCTGGGGAGCTGACTGAATGGTGGTGCCATGCTGAGATGGGAGAAGGTGGATGAAGGAGATCAGTCTCTGGCCAAACCGATGAAGAAAACGCATACAAGATAAAGTTAAACTAGAGACACTACAGGTAAAATAGAGTGAAATTTTAGAATAAAATTTTTAGCAATAATAAGTCAATATATTAGTAAACTAAGATAAGATGGAAGATATTTGGAAAAGAATATCAAAATTGGTAAAATGTACATTAAAATATGACAAAATCAATGCCTAGTTTAAAAACTGAAATAATTTCTACTATTGCGGTACCCTCTAAGTCTATGGGCATGTATGTATACATACGTGTATGTAAAATAGGTGTGTAAGTAAATATATTTCTAAGCCTAAATTATTTTATACATGAATTTTATTACTTTTAAGAGACAAATAATTTTACATAATTTTTAAAGAAATCTAAAATGAGAGAAAACTGTCCAATTTATTCACAAGGGTAGAGCGAGGACAGTGGATATTTTCTTTTCATTACCTTAAATATAAAATCATTTCACCCCTACGTCTCTTCCATACCTTCACACAGGCCATCAGCATCTAAAGCTGTGTTAAAGATTTCGGGGTCACCCTGACTTGCTGGTGATAAGTTGGCTTTTGTGAGACTTGCAGAAGGAAGGAAGGCAGGTGGAAAAGCTCAGGGCAGGTCTTCGGAGGTGTGCGGAGAAAAGAGTGGGACAGACACTTCTCTAATACATTCTTGGCACCAAGGGCAACAAAAACAGGTCTGTTCTATCTCCAGAAAGCCTGTATATAAATCTTCTTGTTAGAGTTTTCATTGTTGGAGATTGCTGATGAAAAGAGCTATTATGGTCTGTCTTTCCCTCAGGCTTCTTCTCCTTCTTCTGTCAGAAATCTTGTTTCTGTTTGGCAGAACTTCCGGCCTCAAGTTTGTCTGCCTGGTTGAGGGCCTTCCCTAGTCCTGCCTGGACTGTCTGAATGTCCTGCACCCACCCCTGTGACTGCTGGTAAGTGTCTTTCCCTTGGGACTCTTCTGTCACCTCTCAGCTGAATCCCTGGAACACCAGCTCCTTTCATTCCAAAAAAAAAAAAAAAAAAAAAAGGAGTGGATGTTGGCCTCCTTCCTACCATCTGGGTTTATTAAAAAAGCTGAGTGGCAAATGAGATGTTTGGAAGGTCTGGGGAGTGACCTGAGTGGCAAAGGAAAGTCTCTTTGACCTTTTAAAAGGTGGATGACCATCTGGCCTGGAAAAGACACTCATTTTACATTTCCACTGGTACAGGACTGAAATCACTTACCATTAAGTTCTATTTGAATAAAATGGTAGTAGACATTTAGGTAATATTACAGGGCAATAAATGTTTAAGAGCCTTAGGGGTATGAGCTTTCCAAAGGTAGTTCAGACCCAGATGCTAAAAATACTTCATATGTATATAATATGCATATTATATATGTATATGTGAGAAACTTTTTTCAGATTTTGGCTTTTGCTCAACATAATGGAAGAATTTCCCCCTTTCCCTTTTTGTTCACATTTTGAATTGTTTAAGAATTTCCTGGCTACAGTCCCCATCTTTCTTTCTTTCTCTCTTTCTCTCTTTCTTTCCTTCCTTCCTTCCTTCCTTCCTTCCTTCCTTCCTTCCTTCCTTCCTTCCTTCCTTCCTTCCTTCTTTCTTTCTTTCTTTCTTTCCTTTCTTTCTACACTGGGTAGAAAAAGCATGAGGGAAATGTAGTTAAAATTCAAAATGCTTCCCCTTTATCATTACCATGAATCAACACAATAAATGAGCCCCTTCAGAGCACGGTAATAAGAATTTGATAAATCATCAGCCAAAAATTAACTAGATGTCAAAACAATCTTTGGGAAGTGTGATGGATTAGGGGTGATAGCAGCAATTAATCTCCCAGCATGAGTTCACCAGAGAGACACAATGTAGGGAGATGGATGGGGGGATTCAGGCCGTGCAAGGTCAGGACTAAACGGAAAAGAGTGGGTGGAGGCTGAGAGAGGGCGGGATGGAGGGAGAGGAGAGAGAGAACACGAGAATCCTCTGAGTCTGCAATACCCAGGCATCCAGCAGCTGAGCTAGAGGTCAGTTACATGCCTTTGAAAAGCGCTCTGTCTCCAGCTGCTCTCTGATGAGGCAAGCATTTTTCCTCTTGCGCTAATAAATGCCACAAGTCGGCTCATGGGGCTCAACACATGGCCTCCGAGAGTGGGAGGCTGTGGAGGGCTTAATTTACAGAGAGGGGTAGCTCCTTGTAAACAGCAACTAGGAGGGAAGGGGTCTGGGAGGAGCAGGCAGGGGAGGGAGTCTGCAAAAAGCTAGACCAGCGATGGGAGCTGGGAGCGCCGTCTCTGGCACGGAGAGCTCTGTTCGTTCCAGGGCGCAGCCCCGGGAATAATGATGGTCCCAGAGAAAGAGGAGGGGAGCCTCTGTAGGCGCCAATCCCATCAATCTCCCTCTCTTTGACGAAGCTGCCTCTCTTTGTTTGCTTTTCTTTGGGGGGGGGGGTAGAGTTCACCATTTCTGAGGAAATGGCAGTTTTGGGAGAAGATGCAGAAGGGGGCCTGTTCTCACCTTCTAGTCAAGGATCAGATCCTCAGGTAGGGTCACACCTGCGTATTCTCCTGAGCCTGAATTGGAAAGGTAGGCTGAACTGATAGGGATGGTAGGGGTGAGTGGCAGTAAGATAGGCAGGAAGGAGGAGAAAGTGAGAGACACAGAACTCCACTTAGCCAGGGAGATGAGATCTTCCAATATCGTGGGAAATGCCTCATACTCATGCCTCTATAGGTTCTGTCAAATGCCTGCAGTCCTTGGAACGCCCTGGGTCGGGCCAGCAGAGCTGGCATTCCTGGGTTCCTTAATCCCCTTGGGAAATGGAATTCTTTCTTACCAAAGATTCCTGCAAAATTTACCTGGCCAGGCCTTTGCTGCTGCTGTTCCTCTTAAGTTAATAAGTGCTTCCTGGCTAGCTTCATAACAATCATAAAAGAGTCGCAATGTCTAGCAAGTGTCTATTGTTTTGTTTTTTTATAAAGTTCTGTGAGAATCCTGCATCTTCCCCAAGGGACCCTAGATATTTCTTTAGGACATACCTTCCTAGGAAGTAACTACAGAATCCTAGAGATTAGCCGTAAGGTAGTCTATTCAAAACTCCTCAGTTCTCACATCAGCAAAATCAGGCCAGAAAGGTTCAATGATTCCTCAGATTTCACTAAACTGCTGATGAGGAAGAGACTACCTGGGGCATTCCCTGGCCCAGCCACTCATCTTCTCAGCTTTGCCTCAGAAGGCAATTCCAACTTAAGATCCTCTAGTTCTGATACTGGCGGTGTGTTTGGGGTTGGGCGGATTGGGTGACTTGGTACTGTTTCCGACTTGACTTGACTCAAACACACGAAAACTGTCTAGAGCTGACCATTTTTTAAAGCAAGGGCTTAGTGCTCTCTAGCTGCCAGGAATGAAGGATGGTAACCTGGTCTGGTTTTCAAGATAATGAAGAAAACTTGTTATCAAACTAAACCTCTGGAGAATGGAAATGATTTCTTGGCTACTGGCTCTCTGTTGACCTGAGCAAGTTAACTTCTGTGTGTGTTGGTTTTCTCATTTGTGAAGTAGAATCTTGTAAGGATCCAAGGAGTTTTATGAGCAATGTCTGCTCTGACATCCTCTGTGGTGTTGGTTTTGGTTCTTCTGGAGCTGAGGCCATTGTCCTCTCTCTGTCATGCCCCTGGAGTCCTGGTCGGCTCAACGGGTCACTGAGAACACCCTGGCTCTCACTCTGTGACTACGAGCTGATGAGAGGAAGTCTCCATGACACCAATGAGGAGGCTAAAGGTGCTGGCAGAGGCCACCCAGACCACCTGGCCTCCTGCCCTTTGGTCAGTGCTATGTGAGAGGCCCGGGACTCTCGTCTTCTTTCACTCATCCGTCTTGGAGCACTGCCCTGTTTGCTCCTCTCGTTGGCTACCGCACCAAGGGTTTGGTGTCCATCGTTAAAGCACTATCCTGCTTTCATACCGTACTTTACCCTTTCTCAAGTACTTTCTCATGTACCTTTTTTTCCCTTCATGAGAGCTTGGGTTCACCTCAGCCAGTCATTCTTCTCTTTCTTTTTCCTGTTAACCAGCCTCCATGGGGAGATTTCTGGATCCTTTTGAAAAGCTGGAAACATATGTCCAAGTTACTATTTTTTCTTGCTACCATATTGTTGCAAATGATCATAAGCGCTGTGAGTTTGGAAGAACTGGTCTTTAACAGAGGTCCTGCTGTCCTCTCTCCAGGTTCCAGGTAGGAGTCATGGTAGGTGGGTTGGTCTCTCCTCAGTGAGAAGAGAATCTGAATACCAATGGTTTCGGGAAAGTTGAAGCTGTTCTTTGGGGTTGACAGGCCCAGATAATCCATAACTGTTTTTGTTTCACTTTGCTCAATGTAGCATTTAGAATTTCAACAGAGAGTCATGCCTTTACTGTAAACACATTTATAAAGACTGACAGACACCCACACATCCACACAACCCATACCCATAGTCAAGCATTCAGATACATACACACGGTCACATATACTCACACACTGACTTATCACAGATGCACATGGTCGCACTCAGACACCCACACATACCCTCACACACATACAAACATAAGTGTACACTGACACACACACACACACACACACACACACACACACACACACACACGGTCAAGACCCAGAGAGGAAACACAGCTGAGGCTTTGCAGCATTTGTCGAGTGGCGAGGAGTAACTGGTTCTTGAGAATGAGGGGTAAGCTTCCTGAAATCAGGTATTGGTGCCATCCCTAATCTTTTGGCTCTACACCCTAGATGCTTACTAACTACCTTTTTACTGATGAGAACAAGAATTGATCCTCAGCAGACAGGTGCACAACCAGAGGTCAGATCAGAGTTGTTGAGAGACAGTGTTACAGGTTGAGAGACTCACAGGGACAGGTTGGTGTTGCAGCTGCAAGCAAAGGAACACCAATGATCACCCACACACTGCTGAACCCAGGAGGAGTCAAAAAGGCAGACTCCCCTGCATGGTTTAGAAGGTTCATGGCCTTGCTGTCCCCTTGATTTTTGGACTTCTAGCCTCCAGAACTGTGAGACAATAGATCTGTTGTTTTAAGCCACCCAGCTGTGGTACTTTGTTAAAGCAGTCCCGGGAAACTAGTTCATGTGCATAATTTGAGGGGAAAAAGATGTATTTAATATTTTACTCTAATTTCATACTTCGAAAAAACAAGCATAAAAGATAAAGCACTATGATCCTTCTAGGCTGATCCACACAAGTAGAAGACAATCAACCTCTGCTCAGACCTGCCCAGTTCTGTCATTTTTCTGGCATAGAAGCTACTGTCCTCATGGTGGCCTCCGAGGTCCACTTGACCTACCCAGGTCCTCTGACCTCGTTGCCCACTTCTCTCCTCCTTGCTTGCTCTGCTCCAGCCATACTGGCCTCCTTTCTCCTCGGACACACCAGGCAAGGTCCTGCCTCAGTATAAGCCCTCCCCCTGCTTGGAATGATCCATCCCAGATGGCTTTCTAGCTCATTCCTTTCAGTTTTTGCTCAAATGTCACCTTCTTGGTGAGGCCCACAAACCCTAAACATCACCCAGCTTCCAATTCTTATTTTGTTCTGTATTTTCCCATAGCGTTTATCACCTTCTGACATACTATATAATTAACTTACTTTCTATGTATGTTGTCTATCTTCCCATGAGAATGTTAGCTCTGAAAGCATAGGGATTTTTTGGTTGTGTATTTCTGTTTTGTTCCCTTCCCAGTGCATAGACTAGTTTATGGCATACCCTAGGTGCTCAATGTATATTTCTGAATTAATGGAAGCTTACCCTGCTGTGTACTGAATTTTCATGGATGTTTCTCTTTGGGAAGGGTCAGGATTCCTGGAGATCTCATTTAGGTTTATCTGGAGGAGTCAGGCAAATTGTGGAGTTAAACGAGAGGCTGCACAGGCCAGTGGATGGAGCCCTGAGCTGGGGCTCCGGTGTCTCATCTATGAGTGACAAATGAGCCCACCTGCTGCCTACTACTTACTTTGTGGAGACTGTTGGGAAGATGAAGGAGATGATGCATTTAAAAGTGTTCTGAGGTCCTTAAACAAAAGGCATGCTAGGGAAATGGAGTGTTATTATATAAACTAAACCCAGAAGTATGTCCGGAAATAGCTGAACTGAATCACAGCCAGTCTCAGGGCCATTTTTTTTCTCCTGAGAAATTAAGAGAATAGCCTACAAAACTATGATGCAATTTTCTCTCACATTTTCTTTCTTATCAAGTGTTCCTACTTTCTAAATTTTAGCACATGTGCTATCTTCTTCTCTCCTAGATAGCAAACAGATCCACCATAGAATTTCCGGCTGGACTGAGAATGAGGGGCTGTGCAGATCACTGGGCCACGAAAATAGCCTTAACATTTTTCTTCCTTTACAATGGTTCTTACTATAGGGAATAAAACGTATTACTCAGAACAAATGGCTACATATTTAATTATGTCAAGCCCTAGAGTATCACATAGTTCATATTTCAAGTGTTTTTGTTGAAGCGGGGATGTGGAGAGTTAAACTGTATTATATCACTCCTTTTTAAGGGCAGTAAATGTAACCCGAACAGTAGTTGCTAAGGTCAGATCTACTGAGTGCAAACCCTAAATGCCCTTTCCTTCTTCCTTTGGCTCATTCTCAGGCGATTTAGTGCCCTCTGCTGTCTGGTGGAAGCCTGGTAAAGCTTTGTTTAACTGCTTAGCCTACTTATGTCATGCAGAAACAGTTTTGCCCACTTTGGCAGATTTTAGTGCAAATATTAACTGGCACCTACCATGACTACATTAGACTGCTATTAAATGGCTCTCCTTGACCACCCACTTGTTTAGAGAAAGCAGTTAACAAGTAAGGGTTAATTTACAAAAGATGATTCTGTTTTTTGTTCCTGTCTTCAAAGTATGCCCCACCATGCCTGACCCTGGGATGGATAGGACTGAGGAAGAGGGAGAGTCAGGAAAATGTGTCACAATTTATAAAGAAGTAAGTCCAAATACAGTCAGTACTTAGCTACTAAACAAAGATAGCTCTGCAAATTTTCCTGTTTAGTCTTGGCTGGGTCCCGTAGATAAGGCCCCGGTCTTACACATCGATACGGAATGGGGCGGGGGGGCAGTAGGGTGCAGTTGTGAGTATTCGAAACACAAAGTTTATTCTTGTATTATTATTTACTAATTATGTTATTTTTAATACAAACAACTGGAAACCCACTTTTACCCCACCCTGTATTTTTTAGAGCTTTTCTCCAAATTAACTAAATTTATCAAAATGCATTTATTCCTTTGTGATTATCACTTAAAACTGTTTTTCTTTTTACCTTGGAAGGTGGCATGGTATAGAAGTGGCTTAGACTTTGGAAGTCAAAGCTAAATTAAAAATCTGTATTCTTCCTTATTAGTTCCAGTTTCCATGTTTGTAAACATAGAAAAATCACCTACCCCATAGGGTTATTTTGCTGATTAAATGAGAAAATGTGAACAAATTCTTATAAAAAGACCTGGCTTGTTATAGGCACCAAATAAATATATATTTTTTATTTCTCTTTTATATTTGATTCTAATTTCAAGCTCAAATCATATCTTTATTTCTAGGTTCAAAGAAGAGATTTCTTAGATATATTTATTTATTTTCTTTAATATGATACTATGCTGGCTTAATGGTGAGCAAGGGGAGAGGGTGGCAAGCGAAATAGAGAAAGAGAGAGACTAAAGGGATAAGGACACTTGCAATTAGTGTTTTTGTTGTTGCTGCTGAAAATGTAAAATAGGAGACCATTTAGTTGGTACATCACTCCAAAATATGTTGTTCTTCCCTAAGATGTAGTCTGGGCTGAGATAATATCCATCTAAAGCAGATAAAAAGCCATTCATCTGGAAGGAAATTGTAATGGAGTCCAATATTCATACAAAATGATTCTGGACTAACATTTAAACATGGAAATAAACACTGTTTTCTTAATTCCACTGACAGGTCAAAACACCCAGTATTTGTGTTTTTATTTCCTATTGCCCTAAAAGTGACTGCTAAGAAAACTAGGCTAAGTCAGAAACACTTCTTTTCCTTTTAACCTGAAAGTTGATCAGTTGGGAAGCAGAAGATGATGATTGGTGTCAAGCACAAAAACCAGTTACACCACCTCTTAAACAGTTCCTGTCTCCTAAAGATGCCTCTGGAAGCTTCTTGATCGCTGAATAGAGTTTAGAAGAACTCTTTAGAGTTCTTCTTAGTTATCTGAGAAAACACTGCAAATTTCTTCCAAATGAAGTTGTGGAGCGTTCAATCCATAGAGTCTTTTGAACTTCCCCTGCCTGTCATGTTTGCCGGTGCCTAGAAACAGGGTTCTAGGCTGGATGGTTTCCTTAGCCCCTCGCCAGCACTGGAGTGCTTTGATCTTTCAGCATTTGTACCAGAATGATGGAAAGATCAAATAAGGAAGGGTGGGTGGAAGGAAGTCTTAGAATCATTTGCCTTTGGGTCAAAACTTCACACTTACCTCAACCCTCATAAACCCACTGAAATGAAGTAAGCAGCTGGACCTTGAAAGGGAATTTTATACTGTGCTGGTACTAACCAGTGGCACACAGGTGAAAATAAGTTTTTTTTAAAAAAAAATTGTTTGTATTTGGAAGGAACTTGTTATTTGTGAGACTGGACTACTCTAATTAAGCCATAGAAAATATCAATAAAACTATTAATGGTTGGGAACTCCTGAGTCCCTGTTATTAAGTGTATAAAAGTTCTGCTGAGGTCTGTTTGGCATTACATACATTGAATCTCCATTTCTGTCTGGTGATACGCATTGTAATGAAAAAAAAAAAGGTAGGTTTAAACTTATTTGGGGTTGAATTACAGGTTCACAACTGGCAATGTGATTGTGCACATCATTTATTCATTAGCTATTTACTAAATATATGCCGTGTGCTGTGGTAGAGGCGGGGTGTGTGAATGTAGTGGCATGTAGCTAGCCATGTGTTCTGATAGGAAACACAGAACAAGCAGAAATACACGTAAGGAGCTGTAGGGGCTAAAGACCACTAAGCAATGTGTGAACTGCATTCTTGAAGGGCCAGGAGAATTTGGCAAGGTAATGTGGGAAGGAAGGCAGGTGTCAAACATACGGAAGAGCAGGGGAATGGTCGCAGAGAGCAGGAGGGCCCGGCATAGTCCCGGAGCTGCAGCAGACGTGTGTGGCAGCACATGGGGTAGACGTGCTGGTGTTGTGAGGAGAGAGGGCACTGGGGAGGCGAACAGAGGCTAGACTATGAAGGTCCATGCGTAACATTCTGAAGACTTTGGTCTCTTCTTAAATGGTGAAGACACTTGAGACATCTGAAACTATTTTCAGCCCAGAGGGACCATTACGGAGGAGGTGGTGTGGGAAACTGGCTGGAACGGGGGGAGCCCGCGAGTCTGACGGCTTGCGGGAGACCGTTACTCTGCTGCAGGAGCGAAAGTCTGAGGCTGGTGAGGGGAGCGTGGGGCTGCCGACAAATGTATTTGTGCAATGTTTAGGAGTTAATGCTCTCTTCCAGGGTGAGAATGGAATGAGAAAATGAGAATGAGGGAAGGCTTGGTTTCATCAACGCTTAGGCGCGTTGGAGGAAGAAGTGCAGGTAGAAAAGACAGATGGGACCAAGCAGGGAGGAAGACGGACCATCTGGGAGGGCCAGGGTCAGGGAAGGCAAGAGAGGAGGCTCAAAGAGGGCAGGGTTAGTGGTGTCAACTATTTCCGGGAGGTTAAATTAATAAGAGACCATTCTGTAAGTATGAGATCATTAATGATAGTTACTGATAAAAATATTCTGCAGAAAATAGGAGTGACTGGAATCGACAACCTACATGACCGCCCAGAGTGTTCTCACTCTGCCTCACCCACGTTCTGTGGGATTGGTGTTGGCGAACAAGAGATCCTTGGCGATGGTTGCCTTTTATCTCTGTTGTTGCAGAATTTCAACCTTTTTTTCAAGTAGGCATATACGTTAAATGGGTTGCGTTCAACCTTCCTGTTGTAGCCAACTAGAAAGCATCATTACTGAGAGGACAAACATCAAGTTATTTAGCATTTTGAAACCCAAAAGTAGGCAAGGGGGTTGCATTTATTTACTTAGCTGAAAAAATAAAAAAGGAAGAGAGAAAGACGCACTGTGATCGCAATTTCTCTAAGCAACAACATAAGTGCCATTTTCGTCTGTGCTTATTTTGACTTGATTTGAAATGTTTATTCAAATAGTTACATGAATGACTAATCAAAAGGATTTTTAAAACCGCCTTACATATGCGAAACACCTTCACAATAATAACAAGGTTTGCCGAGAACTCGCACAGTATTACATTTTTAATTGCTTTTGTCAGTCAAAAACATCAGCGGAGTGCCCACTTGACGCTGTATGCCGCATTTGAGCTGGGAGATGGAAATACAAAGGAAGTCCAGGAAAGCCTCAGTTAGCTTGAAGGCTTGGGGCATGCGTGCTTTGATTAATTAGGTTTGCAGGTGAGCTCCTGGTGAACCTTTTATGAACTGTAATGATTTTTGTTTCAACTCTTTTAAAAATTGTGGGCAGACTTGCTGGAAAGACGGTAACCCTTACACAAGTGCTAGCTCCCTCTCTCTCTGATTCTAATTGAAATGACCAACATAATCTAAAAATAAGGAAAGCTGTGTTTCACTGCAGGAAACAGGAGGGAAGTCATTTACATGGGAAACGCTTGTAGAAATTCCATCTAGATACAACCCAGAAGGGCCAGAGCTGCTGTGGAAAATCACGAGCTTTGGAATTGATGACTGGGAGGGATTCCATTATCAGCTTTGCCAACAATTGAGCCACTGAACCCCATAATTCACCCCTCAGTAGCTCTGTTCTCATAAGTAAAATGAAGCTGCTGGATCAAATAATCCCGAGTGTCCTCTTTAGTGCTAGGTTTCTATGACATTACATTGGTTAAGGCACAGGGAATATAAAGTGATTAACAGTATTAGTTCTACAGTAGACCACATGGGTTCAAATCTCAGATCTTCCACATAATAGCTGTATCACGTTGGTCAAATTAGTTGAACTCTCTGGGCCTCAGTTTATTCATCTGTAAAAGGGGAATTTTAATTCCTTCCTCTCCAGATTATTGCGAAGACTCAATTAGATAATGTATGTAAAATCCATAGCCAAGTGTCTGGTACATGTTAAACAATGAATAAGAGCTATTATTATTCATGATGTAAAAGGAACATGCTATGAATCTGTAATTATACTTGCAAAGACCTATATTCATAAATGCAATCACTGCAAATTCTGTTGAAAATGAAGTAGAAGATGCATACATATGCATATAAATGTGTGTTTGTATATAGATAATATAAATGTAGCTATATATACACACATATATGTGTATATTATAAATCACATATAGTATACACACACATATATGGAAAATATATTTAACTATATGATAAGGAGACGCTGGAGTGATTAGAGACCAAAGCTAGATAAGATGAACATGGGATGGTTTTCCATAACATGTGAACTTCAAATGTTGTTTTGATAAAATGAAAAAAGTTGGCATTGGTTAGGCTTGCATAAAAAAAAAAAGTTGCCTAGCTAGTTGGTTAAATTGATACAGTTAGTAAAAATAAGCAAGCAAGCCCAGGAAGGGGCCTCAGCAACCACCTGGGCCAGCAGAGAACCTGAACTTTACTCCCCCTTTCAGAATCCAGAAACGTTTTGGCCATGCGTCTGTCTTCTGAGGCCACCACCAGCAGCAGTCACAATCCTTACGCAGGGACTTACTGACTTGTCTTTTACCCTGTGTCTGGCTAGAATCCCAAACTGCCGAGACAGAATCTAATTGGGTCAAATAATTCCCACCCGGTACAGTGCACCTCTTAGGCTGTAGGGTTCCCTGGTTTGCATTCAGTGAGGGCGTTATAATGGGTAGAAGAGTGTTCTGCCAAAATAGACATGTTCAAGTCCTCATCCCTAGTACTTCAGAATGTGACCTTATTTGGAAACAGGGTCTTTACAGCAGTAATCAAGTCAAAATGAGATTGTTAAGTGGGCCTTGATCCAATATGACTAAATTTGGATGTGGAGGCAGACATGCACGGAGAGGGAAGACTGTGGGAAGAGACACGGGGAGAGTGACTGTGAGAACGGAGACAGAGATTAGAATTGCATTTCAGAGTCAAGGGATGTCTGTGGCTACTAGAAGCTGGAAGAGGCAAGAAAAAAATCCTCCTGCAGTTTTCAGAGGGAGCATGGCTCTGCCAACACCTCTATTTTGGACTTCTAGCCTCTGTAATGTGAGGCAATAAATTTCTCTTGTTAGAAGCCACCCAGTTTGTGGTCCCTTGTTATGGCAGCCCTCGGAAACTATCTACAATACAGGTGTCCTTCCTGGCTTTGCCGTCTGTGGCCAGGGTAGCAGTTCACATAATCTGAACCATGCCAGCTCCTGAGCAGGGAACAGCTGGTGGACGCTGTCCTGAGGAGGAGGCTGTGGGTGTTGCCACGTGCCTAGTGTTTCATAAATTAGCTATCACAGACTTGATTTGGTTGATCTGAAGCTTCCACAAGTGTCTGATGAGCTGTTACGCCTGTTACAACATGATTCATTTATGTTTAGATGCCCACTCAATGTTATGGCTAGGTGACATTGAACCAGCAGACTGTGATTTCCTTGAGGGCAAGGATGAGTGTTTTGCTGCTGGGAGGCAGGGTAATGTAGGATTGTGGCTAAGCGGAGGAACTTTGGAGCTGTAGCACCTAGGTATGAATTCTCCCCTCCACCTACTAGCTGTGTGACCTTGAGCAAGTTAGTTAAACTCTCTATGCCTCAATTTCTTCGTCTATTAAATGGAGATGATCATTTTAGTAACTACTTTTCGATCTAAGG
The DNA here is from genome assembly GCA_004027475.1 of Anoura caudifer. Taxonomy (NCBI): domain Eukaryota; kingdom Metazoa; phylum Chordata; class Mammalia; order Chiroptera; family Phyllostomidae; genus Anoura; species Anoura caudifer. Next base: position 119,575 of record PVKU01003273.1, read on the forward strand.
ATCAAGTGATTTATTTTATGTAAGGTACATATAACAGTGCTGGGGACAAAGAAATACTCCATTGATGTTAGATACAGTATTCGTTCCCATAGTTCCCAGAATCTAGCATGGGCCATGGCAGAAGGGTTATGAGCTGAATGGATATTTTTGAGTTAGACAACAACAAAAAAATAGTGTCTTGAATGAAATTATTATGCTTTGTTCAGGTGATAGAGGACATACCAAAGAAATATTGGGGATTTAAATTGGCATAATCTTGGTCTATAGCATTTATAGTAGAGAACCTGAAATGTAGGCCCTTATGGTCATGGGATCCTCATGTTTTCTTTTAAAAAAAATATATATATATATAATTTTAATTGTTGTTCTTGTACAGTTTTCTGTCATGTTTTCTTTAAAGGGAAAACTGGTAACAGGCGATCAAGACTGAGACCCTGAGTTTTCATACATCTCTGACTTCTTTCACTGGGATTATAAGAGGCACAGGAGGGAAGGCCGTTCAGAGGAAGACTGTTATGCACCTGCTGGGTTGATAAAAGAGCAGTTCAGTCACCAGGGCTGATGATTCATTGGGTCCAAGTTGACTTGGGAAAGAGATTTTCAATCCAATTCAGTATGACATGGGGGGAAAACAATTAACATTAACACACTGAGAAAAGAAAAAGAAAAATGCCCCACTGCTTTTCAACTAAATGGAGGCTGCTTTCTTTTTACAAAACAACAACAACAACAAAAATGAACCCCCAATCCCCCCAAAACTAAAGCCATGACTATTTTCCTACTAACTGATGTCCAAGTAATTTTCCCTTCCCAATGTTGTTTCCAAAACATTTCATTGAAGTTTATTCACTTCTTCAAAAGTCAGGCAATATTTGTTTAAACTTCTGAAGCAATGTCACCATTATCAGTCCACAGCGACTCTACCTAATTTCAGGAAAAAAATGCATACGAGCCATAGCCAAAATGGCCAAATAGAAAGTCTCATTGTAAAGCTACAAGTTCTCCTCTGTTGAAATTCATGGAGATTTTTCCTCCTTGTGAGCATCCCACTCACCAGACCGTATTGGCATGAATCTTTACAGCAAGTCTGAGATTTAAAATCTTGTAGTTTAGCAGTGTGGGCACACACCACTGATTGACAACTCTTCCTCTTAAAGGGAATGGGGGAAGAAAAAATGTATTCTTTTATAAAGGCACTCTTGAGGCTGTGTGTAATTTTAGATCTGAGCCCCACATTATCCAGATAGACTGTGAGCCTGAGCTCAGCCTTGTTATTTGGATCCTTAATTTGCCAAGAACATGGTGCCATGTCGTCAGGGCCAGGTACGCCCCTTGTAGATGTACCTCTTCTCTCCTTGGCCAACGATGCAGACTTTCTCCTCCACTTACAAGGAAAGGCCGATGGCAGCTTGTAATGTGTCAGGGCTTGGGGTCTTGGCTGTAGTAGATGCCTCCAGAAAGCGGCCCTTTGGGACTGGGCAAGAAAGACCTGTGTCCAGGCCAAACTGCTAACGTGCCAATCCCCTCAGCAAAAGTGCCTTTTCCCTTGCCCTCATTTTTTCCCTCTGAGAAACTTGCCATCCTAAGTCAAGTGTGCCTCCAACACTTTCAAAAGATTATCACTTTCCTCTTTTTTGTCTTTAACATTTTATTATTGCTTTCAACTCTGTCTTGATCCCATTCTTTTCATTTTGAAAATAGCCTGGGGCCAATATGGAAAAAGCAACAACCAGCAAACCAATTTTTAAGCCATTTTTAACTTACCAAAAATGTCAACTTATTGCACCTTTTAAGTCTCAATAGATCTATTTGTAGACATTTTACCACAATCAGCAATTTCCCGGTTCTCATCTTCCCTCCATCACCCCTCTGCCGAATCCTTTGCAGAAGGCCTCCTGTGTCCAGGTGGCTGTGGGAGGCCCTCTAATTGGCTGTAATCAGATCCCAGAGGAGCTTTTCCAATGAGGCTGAGATTCTTTTGACAGAAACTTTTGAGAAGTGGAGTCGATATAATGAAGTCCAGAATTTTCCAGACCCCCCTTAATATATCCATCATGTCCAGCCCCATCATTGACATGTCGACTCTCTTGTTTCTGATTTAAACTGTCAGACTCAGTAAAATTGCCCCGACGGCTTTAGCATATGTGGCAGAACACTGACAAGATGTTACTTACACCTAATTAAGGCTGAGAGCATAATAAACAACCCCAGGATCCTAGCAACCTAATTTCCTCTGGTTTTGAGTTTTCTGGATCTTGACCTCATCACTTGGAAATTCAAAAGAAATTGATACAGGGGTTTGGGGGGATAGTACACTGCCACACTTTGACTTTAATAGCAAAATGAAAGCTGGAGGGGGAGCAAAAAAGATTTGGAAAAAAGAGGTGGGAAGTCACATATAGGGTCAGACTGGATATGTGATGGGAACGGTATTGGGCTGGAGGATCTTCAGTTTCCCTCTGCCACTGTCGCCCTCTCTGTGTTTGGGGATCCCTCCAGTAGAGCAGGTGGTGGATGAGCAGGAAAAAAACAGCCTGCAAGACAGGTAAAGAGGGGAAAACGAACACTGTGTTTAGCACAGTGACTGAATATAGAATGTGCTAAGCTCAATAACAAGCACAATTGTTTCAGTCATTATTAAAAAGGCCATAGGATGTACTCCAGGGAGCAGAAAAAAAAAATCCCCTGTGCTCAACTTGTTTAAAAGGTGTTTTGATGGAACCTTCTGAGGCGATGTGGATGGAACCGGTCCATCTTGGCCTAGGCAGGGAGTGGAGGGTGCCCCATCCGCCTTTGTCTCCTGCTGACAGAGGTCTCTTTGGAGCTATGGCCCGTTCCCTCCCCTGGCAGAGTGAGGTCACAGAATGTCCCAGGATGTAGAGCAGTTTGACCCTGTCTACTCTGTGCTCTTTCTTTCAGCCCCCAGTCAGAATTCACAAATCCAGTTAAGGGTGAAATTTTGCCATTTCCTCTGTGGAACACAGAGGTTTTATGTGATGACAAGTGAAAGGATTTCTTCTCTGCTGAAGTCTCCAATTCTCATATAGTTGCCAGAGGCAGAAAAAAAAATCAGCACTTTGGCAGCAATAAACAGCCTTTTGCCTTCAAAAATGCTTCCAGGTTTTTTTTTCCCCCTCTTAAAAAATTCCTTTTGTGTGTGTTTTATGTAGGAGGGAGAGTAATTTTTAGTTTTCTTTTGCTTTGTAGGAGACAAGGAAAACTTTGAGGTGAAATCACAAGTTGTCCGGCTCCTTGTCTGGTAGATCTTCGGAGTTTCTCTCTCCTTCTTTGCTGGCTCTGGGGTCTCCTGGTTCCCTGGCAGGCTCTCGGTCTTCTCCTGTGGAGGGTTAGTTGCAAAGCACATTCATCCTCCAATATCTAAATGACCTAGCCAGGAGTCAAGAAGAACTCAATTTCCTGGCCTGACTTTTTTGGACTCGGATCACTCCAGGTGTCGGGACCACTCAGGAAATAAGAGGCAGAACATGTGTGCATGTTTTTAAAAAGCTCACGGAGCACTGGCTGGTGGATGACCCAGACACTGAGCCAGGCAGTTGGCCTGCAGTAGAATGAGCCCTGGAAAAAAATAAAAAGGAAAGGGTAATAATTGTTGACGAAACAAAATGAAAAGCTTCAGGGATTTGTGTCATTGGAAAGGAGAGGCTCTTTGGAGCCTCAAAATAAAGCCAGGTGACATCTCCCCCGTGGGCGCGTTTATGGGCTATTGCGGCATGGAGGAAGGGAAGAGGGGAGTGTTTAATAAGAGAGGTAGATGTTTTGTTGACTTCATCATGGAAAGCAATAACTTTAAAAGAAAAAAACAAGTCCATTTTAATAAACAGGAGACTTATTTAGGAAGTTTAACTCAGCAAGAGAATGGCTTTACTTTGGCAATGGCTAGGCTCAAAATAGTGTCTCCTGAGGCCATTGGCGTTTTCGTTTACAAGAGAATCCTGTGTTCTATGGTCTTCTTTCCTCATCTTTAGCTGGGACAGGAAAGTATCAAGTAGCAGTCTCCCGCTGCAGCTGTCTGGACAGGGCCGCCCCTCCGGCTTTTCTGATCGGCACTATCCCCCAGCCTTGCTGGAAACGCTGAGCAGCTTCAGGTAATCATAGAGATTTGGGGTTGGCAGGACTTTCGAGTTTATCTCATCTAACATCACACTCCTTCCCACCGCCAGGTAAGAGATTAGGAAACTGAGGCCCAGTGGGGTTCCATGAGTTGTCCACGGTTTGCAACTACTTAGTAGTGTCATTAAAATCTGTGACCAACATGTAATACACTTTCTTTATTCCTTTCTTCCTTTTGCCAGCACATCTCAAAGTACGGTCTGTGGAGGAATACAAGTTCTATAGTATGTTAATAAATTGTATGCAAAAGGAGGGAGGGAGAAACAGAGAGAGCAGGGAGGGAGGGAAGGAGAGAGAACTTTGATGAAAGAAGTTTTGAAAATGTTGGGTTAAAGTAAATGAAACAATTTGGTTTTATAGAGTTTCTCTCGTACTGTGTCAATCAACCCTTTCTAGTGCAGGATCTCCAAAGTTGCAACTTCTCTGGACCACACTTAAGGAACTATTTCCCAGCATTCGGTTCAGCTCTTCATGGCTAGTTATAGTCAGGCTGGCAAATTGCTTGCTCTCAGTCATCTTGTCCTATGGGATCTTTTCAATGGTCAGCTCCCAAGACAAACGTTCCATTTTGGACAGAACACTGATGTAAGAATATGAGGCCTTCAGTGCTGCCACCTCTATTTGCACCTCCCTAAATAAACGGTTAATCTCTCTTGACCTTAGTTGCTTCATTTGTAGAAGGTAAAGCAATAATGTGGACTCCATGATCCATACATTCTCGTTGGCTCCTTTACTTCTTCTGAGTTTGGGTCTTGGTTGTTGTCTGCCTGAGCCCTGGGGAAATTTGCCCAGTTCCTACTCAGGAGGTGGGGCTCAAACTCTCTAGTCCTTAGGAGTTTTTGTTTTTCAAAATTTTTCTAAGAATAAATTATCTCAAGGATAAGAAGGCTTCATTCTGGACAACCCAGAATCACAAAATTCTGAGTTTCAGGTGAAAATTAAAAAAAAAATTAGAAGGAAAAGGTAAGTCCTAAGTGTTTATCATTCTGGGAAAACAAAGGCACTCTGAATGAGTTCTGGACCAAAATCCACATCAGAGCTTCATCTGACTGCTCTCATTCACTCTACTCTTAATCCCTGATCGATGGTCTTAATCTGCTGTTGGCACTTAGGTCAGAATTTTTGAGGGTGATTGACAAATAGAAAATAGAATCTCAGTCCATTTCAGCAGAATGTATGATGGATATCCACAAGCAGGGTTGAAAGCAGTATCATAGAAAATGGAATGCCCCTGGCTATGGAAAACTCCCACTGAAACTCGCAGGCTTTTCTCTCATATGCTGAGATTCTTTAGGTCCTTGCCCAAGGCCTCAGGCTCTGGCCCTCTCTGAGCTTGATTTCTCTGCACCAGTGCCAGTGGCAGGGTAGTAAACACTAGGGAGGATGGAGGGCAGTTTCTTTCCCAATCTGCATGTTTGATATGGGTGTTCCTCACGAAGAGTGGGTCTTCTTGTGATCCAACCACTTTGTCTAGCCGTGTCTGGAAAGCTCTGGATTGAAACATTCCTCCCTCTGCCTTGTTCTCCACCTGCTCCTTCTCTGAAAGGAAGATGAGGAGAGCCCTTCCTGTCAGGGGTGGATGTGGGCTCTCAGGGAAGCCTGCCTTTGCTCGTCTGACTTTGTCCTTGGTCCCTGTATTTGTCCAGAATGTTCTGGTGTCCCTTCCTTGCTGCTTCTTTTCCATCTGTGCTGTGTGCTCTTTGGGGAGTCAGCGGGGAAAGTGGTAGTGGCTGACCCCCACTCATTAATCCAGTGGACCAAGCCATTTCACAGCCAGGGCTGTAGCTCGTTGGCTCTTGGGAACCGCCTAGTAAAATGACAGGAGGCAGGAGTTCATTTCCTGTCCCCGAGTTCCTGAGAGGAATGGGATGGTGGTGGGAGAGGGCTGGAGCAGGGGCTGGGAATGAAGTCAGGGAAAAGAAAATGAACTTGAGGGAAGCTGAATTGTGGAGATGGGGTTATCTTTCAATGCTGAATGGTTTGGGGTATTTGTATACCATTCATACTGACGAGTAAGACTAAAATCCATCGTCTTCCATAAAGAAATTTACAATGTGTTCTGTGAAAGGAACTTTTAAAAATTAATTCATTTTTCAATTTCAGTAGACATATAATGTTATATTAGTTTCAGGTATACAACATAGTAATTATATGCCTTACAAAGTGATCACCCTGATACGTCTAGTACCCATCTGACACCATACATAGTTATTATAATATTATTGACTATATTCCTGAAAGGGACTTCTTAGAGAAACTGTCCTTCAGTCTGAGGTTACCTAGTGACAGGGCATGCTCTCTCTCTCTCTCCTCCTTAACCTTGGAATCAGCTTCCCAGGGCTTGTTTTGTGAAGGAACCTTTGAATCCCAAAGGTGGGAGGCATGGTCTTTGAGCTCTTGCTCCCCAGGTGCTGCCAAATACCTGTCTCCCTTCCAGGAACAATCTGAATCCAACCCAGTGTTGAGAAACCCCAAGATCAACATGGTAGGTATTCATCATCAGGGATCCAAACTTCCAGCCCATTAATCATCAGGTCAGATGGAGAAGCCGGGTGCCTCCATTCCTGATGTTCCCATCTTTGGGGAAAACATTTAACATCCCGCAACTGGTAACAATTTTCTAAAATTAGAGTTTTTCTGCTTCTCTCTCTCCCCTTCCACAGTCCCCAGTTTTGCCTGCCCGCCCACCGGCCCTGGTTAATAGGTCTTTTGTTCTGCCTGGGGCTTGCTGCCTTGCTAATCAGAGTATATCATATGGGAGCTATCAAGGGAGTCAGGGCCTGCGTTAAGAAGGAGGAAAGCAGGATCTAAGTCGGCGTTCGTGGTTCTGTGACAGGTCGGCATCCAGGAGAGGTTAGACAGGGCCTACGGGCATGGGATATTGAGAATGGAAACCTGTTTGCTTTCACTCAAGGGCCTGTGATGGCTGTATTACCCACGACTCACATCCCTCTAATATGGAAATGCTTGGGGATTTTTTCAGTTTTCCAGATCCCTTCCTACCTTGAAGTGGGCTGTCTTTTTCTGAATTTTTGCTGCCTGTGGAACAGTGGCCCAGCTTTGGCCTCAGAAGGTACGTCGGTGGATTCTAAAGGCTTTTCAACTGCCATCCTTCCAGTAGAGGCTGTTGTTAAAGGAGCTCTCTCCCACCAACCTGCCATGTTGCAGCAGGAAAAGTAAACAAAGGGGAAGAGAATAGCCAAAGACATATACACCTGACCCATGGACATGGGCAACGGTAAGGGGATTGCTGGAGGGGGAATGGGTGGAAGAGGGCAAAAAGGAGAAAAGTTGAGATAATCGTTAACAGCATAAATGATAAAATACAATAAAAACCCCCAAAATACCTTCAAGGTCAGTGTTAAAATATAATTTCCTGAAGGAAAAAAAAGAAGTATCTTTCACACATTCATTCAATACATCCTTATTACCGTTGTTCTAGGTGTTGGGAATAGAAGAATGATAAGAATAAGACACTCAAAGCCCCTTTTCACTTTAGTCTGTATCCTCATGAGGAAAGTCAGACAGACAACAACACAGAGATAAATAAACAAAGTTTTTTTTAACAGTAAGAAGCATTGTCTTGAGTGCACTGCTCTTAGAGTTTTCTTCTCTCCCTATTAATCATAAAAATGAGATTTTTTTCTTACCATACTTTACAGCTAAGAGAGCCTTTTCACATACATGTTACGCCGTCCTCACAGCAACCTCACTGTGGGCACAAGTACTATTATTATCACTTTACGGACGAAGCAGTGAGCTCAGAGAGTTAGGGACTTACATAAAGTCACATGTCAGTAAACTATGGAGCCAGGACTTAATGCCAGATCTTCTTACTCCAAATCTAGTGGGACTTCCTCCATACCTTGCCACTTCCCTACATCTCTGAGACTCTGAGGTCTATGAGATCTACTCTGACATTAGTCAGGGACTGGGAGTTAAGGATAAGGAGGAACGTATGTTAGTGGGGGAGGGTAATGCAGATGCTCAGCCAAGAATGAGTTTTTCATGAGAGCAGGAAAGTTCCTTAAGTGGCCTTTGGCTTAGCCGAGGCTCTGCTTCATCTCTTCTTGACGTTGTCCCTGGGAAGAGGGGAGGTGGGGTGGATGCCACGGGGAATTTGGGGAAGGTTGTCATTTCAATGTTGCCTGTTATCCATCCACACGGCCCCTGGGGTCCTATTTTCAGACTTGTCCGCTTGCCCAGAAAGGGGCAGGCCCAAGTTTCACAGAAATTAGAAGCACATACACTTGGCCTAACCAAAGGAATGATGAAGAAGAGATGCATGCTGGTTCAAACCAGAGCCTTCAACACTCAGGAGCAAGGGCGGTGGGAGGGTGGGGGGGCATTTTTCTGCCTGCTTAAAAGCGAAGATCTCTAATTAGAATCAGAGCTTCACAGAATATTAGAATTGCAATGAATTTTAGAGATGACAGTCCAACTACTTCATTTTATAGACAAAAGACTATGAGGCAAAGGGACCTGGCTAGAGTCACACGGTGATTTAGTTAACACCAGAGCTCAGTTAGGGATACAGACCTTTTGACTCCTGACCCAGTGCTCTTTCCTCCCGCATCAGACTGCCTCTCGAGTTGGGGAGAGCTCAGGCAGAGGAATGGTTGCTGGGCTAGAGGCTGAGTTCTACCCTCACCTGTGACTCTTCCGTTCAGCCTGGTGAACAGCCCCTTGCAGCCTCTGGCAGCCTGGCTCTGTGATTACTGCCGAGAAAAGGTGGCCAGCCAAGGTCTGTGCAGGGAACAGCATCATCAGTCCTGGCATGTGCATCTAAGCAAGAAGTGCCTCTTAGGAAGGACCTTACTCCCTGTTGCAACTATATCAAACCTTTTACAAAAAGTCACTTTGAGGTCACTGTTTTTTTTTTTTTTGGTCCAGTATTTCAATACATTAAATGCAATTACTTCATTGTTGATTTACTTGTCATTACAGGCATGTGTTTGAACATGATTTATTGAGTGAGTTTTGTGCCAGTTGACTTGCAATAGATTGCACAATATTCAAAGGGGCTCATTTGCTTGGCATTACATTAGAGGCATGATGATTGCAACACAAAGCAATGTAAATGAATTCTGAGAGGCTCCATCATTCATGTTGTCATGTACTGAATCCTATTATTATTTATTACCATAATTGTACTGTGTTTCCTGGGGCGATAAATTAGGACTGATGGGCCCCGCTGACAGTCACAGGCTGGACTCGCTCTATATAATTTAATAGGGATACTGTAGGGTCTGTGTGTTTGGAGGAGATTTTGGTAATGGTAGAAAAAAATGAAAGAGTTTTTTTTTTTTTTTTTTTTACAAAAAGTACAAAAACGTTCCAAGTTTTTTTTTTTTCTCTTTAATGCCTTGGCTAAATTTTAAGGGGCCTTGATAAAAGCTGAACTATAAGGCAGAGAAGTTGTATCTTTCAACACAACATGGCTAAAGCGCATTGTCTCATGCCACAGTCTTCCCCACGTTGAAAGCTGACAGGTGGTGTTAACTCTCACACAGTGCATTGTCGTGCACAGATAATGGATCTGGAACTGGCTGAGGATCACACGGTCAGCATGGTGGCAGCCATATTAACATACCCAATTAACATACTGAGGCTGATGGACTCTGGGTATCTGATCTAACAGGGCAACACTTGCAAAGAAATTGAAGTGTATGTTTTCTTGGAACAACAGAGAAGGAGCAACACAGATCATAGATACAAAATAGCTTTACAAAATATTATTGTGCTATGCAGATAGCAGCATTGTAATAATAAGATACTATTAAAGTTGTACAAAGCCAGGGCCAGATGAGATCTTACAGATGACCCTATTCAACCATCTCACTGTACAGATGAGAAAGTAAGATGCCGGGAGGACACAGGAAGCAAAAAAGAACAGTCATTGAAAATACCTTGCTAAACCCAAATCATATGATTACTATAGTCAACTGGTCTTTTGGTTTGAGTTGTATCCAGGGAGTGCTGAGGAGCAGTGAAGTACAGAACTAGATGTTACCACAGGCCATGGTCAAGGGAAGGTCCAAATTACCTCAAATCTCCCCTTGGAGCTCTCCTTTGTCTACCTGGAAAGGCGGATGACTGTGATAAGGCCAGGAAATAGTTGTTAGTTAAATGGTGTTAGCCCAGAACCTCTTAGAATCCCCTTTTTAGCATATATCCTATTGGATCAATTTTATTTCAGAAAATAATCCATCTGTCTTTGACCCCCTGGGTCAGAAGTCAGGGATTTCATAATGGCATGAAAAAGAAACTTTGTGATAGTTTACTCATTTGCCTTTGGTTCCCTGTCTGTACCTATTGCAGTCACAAATACCCTGTATGGGAGCTCAGTGCATGTGAAAAAGGGGGTCCTGCTGAATGAAACTAGGAAAGAGGTTTAGGGAGTTAGGGAGTTAGGATGAAATTGAAACCAGGGTGGGTTTAGGCTGATATACATAGTCTCAGTAGAGACTCAATTTAAGTAGTTTTATTTTCTATTACCGAAGGCCTTAAAGGAAAGATTTTATCCCACGTGTCTGAATTCAGCTGTGTTTATATGTGGCACTAAATGGTTTTATTCAGATTGATTCAGGCAGTGCCGTAAAATCAATGCATTGCCAACCCAGTCAATCTGATTGGGTTGTTAAAACGTGTGAACTAATCAAAACACTTCTTAAAAAATCAGATCAGATCATCTGTATGTGAGTCACCTGTTCCCTGGGCAACTGGCACTCTAATCAGGAGTCAACTCCAAATAAGTTTAAGCCTAAAGCCTCCTATAGCTCTGGCCCCCGTTGGCCCCAGCCCTACAGATAAGGCACCAAGAAACGTCTCCACGCTTGGTCACTTGCAAACATGATCCAACAGCACCCTGTGTACACCATTGGGATGGGAATGGCAGGGGACTCTTGGCATTTTCACATCTTGCAACAGGTGACAGAGTCTTGCAGAATTGGGGAGCAGTCTGCGGCGACAGCAATCAAGGAACAGGAAGCAAGAAGCTGTTGGGGAGGAAAAGTAGTTGCTAGTTGCCTATTACCTCATCCCCCGAAATGGGGTGTGGGATTTATGGGTGAATCCCTCATACAGAGTGGGCCTCACCATTTCTTTCCTGATGACCCTGGGGCTTCTGAGAAATCTCAGCCCCAAGAAAACCTGGCTCTAGCTTCACCACAGGCTGACCCTCGTGATCAAAGTCTTTCATCAACAAGGGGAGGCGGGTGCTCATACCAACACAAAAGGAGTCTTGGACTTGGTATTCAGGTCCTGATCCATGATTTTAGAAAGACCCTGGCTTGGTGCCTAAGTGGATAGTGTCTTTCTATCAAAAATTTGTTCTTGTTAGTGTCCTGTCTTTTGCAGATCTGAGGAATTAACAAAGTGCATTTATCTATTTATAACATGATTGTGGCCACACCAGTCCATTAGAATAAAATAACCACCATCAAAACAGGCACTGGAAACAGCATTATTTGGATAAAAGGCCCTAAGTTATAAAATAGTAATGTGGAGTATAATTTTGACATTAAATCATAAACATACCATCCATGGTCCATGAGATTCTGTATGTGGGTAGGATTTTTGTGTGTCCTTGGCCATCCTGGGGCCCAAGGACAGGGTACTCAGAAGCCCTCCATGCCGTGTTCTGGCGGCTGGCAGATTTATGGGCCCAGCATTCACAGTTTGAACAGTTCACCAGACCAGGAAGGGTAACAAAAGAAAAGGAGAGGAGTAGTTTTGAGTAGATATCATACATTTGAGATAAGAAGGTAAGTATGACAATATGGAAGGCATTAGGCAAAATCTACACCTATTAGTCAGTGGCCTGAGCTCATCACTATGTGGGGTTTTCGTGCTGTAGACGAGTATCAATTGACACATTTACCGCTTAAGTCTCTTCTTCTACCTTTTTTGATGGTTTATGAGGACATAATTGAAAATAATTAAAATGTAAACATTTGGTGTGTTTAGAAATATTCTTAGCTCTCATTTCTTCCTTCCTCAGACAGAGTGGGATGGGGGGGTGGGGGGGAGAGAGAGAGAGAGACCTGCCTATGCATGCATATATTTTTTAAAAAATCAAGCCAATGGCGGCCCAGCAGGGCTCAAGTGTCAACCTGTGGTCTTTATCCTGGAAGCTCCTACCTCAAAACTGACCGGGCTCTCCTCCCACTGCACGAGCTGGTTCCTCTCTTTGTATTCCTTTGAGGGTTAAGGATCATGCAATGTTTTTGATCAGAATGGCACTGCCCATGAGACTTGTCAGCCACTCAGAAACATCTCTTAACAAAGCAGAGAATGACGCTTGCATTTGTTTCTTAGCCACTGCAAAGCAAGCTTTCTGCAATAAATTCATGCGATTTTTGAGGTACTGACCTGGAAGGCAGCAGTATAAGGGCCAAGAATGTGCTAAGGAAGGAGGCCGGCATATGAGGAAGCACTGTGGTTGGCAGGGAGCATTTCAGGGCCTTTCCTTTTGGAAGAGAAAGCTCCCATGCAGCTAGTTGTCCCGGGAGTAGAGTGACTGGGTTGAGTAAAAGAGCTTGAATTTTGATAAAAACCAACTTGGTTTTAAGATCTTGACTGCCATTTGCTAGCTAGGTGACTTGGTGTAGTCAGGGAGTCTCTGTGTGTCCCTTTCACCGTGTGGTGATGAATGCAAAGCTCCTGTCCTGTAGGTGACTTGTTATATCTGTCAGGAGCAAAGGAGGCCTCTCGTTCAGGGAGAGGGTGAGACAATTGGACTTCAGGAGTCGGTAGAAGAATAAAAGAGTTTTGACCTAGGACACTTTTAAAAAAGATTTTATTTCTTCATTTCTAGAGAGAAAGGAAGAAAGGGAGAAAGAGAGGGAGAGAAACATCAATGTGCGAGAGACACATTGATAGGCTGCCTCTCATGCCCCCAAACGTGTACCTGGCCCCAAATCTAGGCATGTGCCCTGACTGGGAACTGAACTAATGACCTTTTGGTTTGAAGGCCAGCACTCAATTCACTGAGCCACATTAGCCAGGGTGACCTACAACATTTTGATGCTCTGGGACAGTTCCATCCAATAGAATGCCCCGTGATGATGGAAATGTTCTATATTTGCACTGTCCTTCATAGAAGGCACTAGCCACTGGTACTTGAATGTGGCTGGTACAACTTGGGAACTGATTTTTTATTTGATTTGATTTTAATAAATTGAATTTTAAATAGTCACAGGGGGCCATGTGGCTAGTGGCTGCACAGTTCTAGAACAGTGGTTCTCAACTCAGGCTGCACATTTGAATCCACTGAAGAGGTTTAGAAAGTATTGATAAACTGACCCCACAACACAGCATTTAAACCTGGGTTTCTGGTGTGGGACCCTGGCATCTGATGTTGTAAGAGTTCCCTGGGTATTTGTAATGTGCAGCCAGAGATGAGGACCACTGCTCAGGGATAGGCAGGGGTTTTGTTGCGATAGGTCTGGTGTTCTCCATGGCTGTCTTTGTGTGGAACAGGAGTGCAGATGGAGATGGGTTCGCTTTGGAATAGATCTACTTGGATTTTCTCTGTTGAGAATTCCAGTGAGTTTGCTCTTAGAATACATTCTAGATGCATCCAATGTGGGCTGACTAATAGGCCATGTTTTTCATAGTCCTGGACATGTGTGGGCTGATAGGATTGGAGAGGGTACCTAGGTAAGAAGGGAGAACGGTTTGGAAGGGAAAGAAATGTGTACCAAGAGTTCTGCAAGGATCAGAGACTTTTGCTTCAATGCCTGAATAACTCTCTGTGTATTTCTCTGTACCTTCCCAAAGGGAGATTTCATTTCATAATGGCAGCAGGTGGGCTACCAGTAGGACACGGGGATGTCCTACCTTTGTTTACCTTCTTGTAGAGAAACAGTATCGCTGAAAACTTGAAACCCAGTTAGACTAGGAGGAAAATGCTTTGTTGGGACTGGAGGGGCCAGAATAGGGTTTTAATGAAAACCACATTTTATTTTGAAGTAACTGGTCTTATGTTTATTCTACAGAAAGTCCTCAGGGCACAGAGGAGAGAAATGTAATAAAATGATAATGAGGATGCTTAGGACCCTCACCAAAGCACTGTTGCTGAAGTGGTTACTTCCAGGAAGCTTCCCACTGCTTCTCTAGTCCCGTCGGTAGTGCCTGGCAGACCTTATCCTATTCCAAGCTGATGCATGTGGAGGCAGCCCCCTCCCCAGCTGAGAGAAAAGTGTGCTGAGGGATAGGCCCTAGAAATGGTAACGGAGAGTGGAAGTGGTTCTTCTCCTCATTGCTTCGTTGCAATCATAGCTCGCCACTCTCCAGCTGTGTACACCTGCTGTGGTCTTGGACGGCTGAGCAGGGCATTGCCTGAGCCATGAGACCTCCCGGGCCAGGTCCAGAGCAGGGTGATGAGCCTCTTGGCCCTCCCCCTAGACCCTCCCCCCAATCCCACCATCTCAACTCAACTGTGTAGCAGAGCCAAGGAAGATCAAAGCATACCTCAAAGATAGAAGGTTTCCTTTGAAAACCTAGAAAGGCTTAGAATACCATATCCTGGTCTCTTGTCAATGGGTTCTTCTTAAACTTGAGGTAGTTTTACCCTGTTTTTGCCACATGAGTTCTGTGGCCATACTGGAGAGAAAGACAACCCCTAAAGAACATGGAAGAGTCAACAAGAGTTAACAGATCTCCTTGTCATAGTGAACACTAAAGCCCTTGGCACCATTGCCCAGTGTCTTCAGGGTCTTGCTTCTGATGCCCAGTGGAATTTCTTCCACTCAGGACTGTGCTAACTTATCTTTAGGGCTTATTATGTAAAACATGTTGTACACAGTATATCACTATTCTCATCATGATTCTATGAACAACTATCATTATCTCCATTGAACAAAAAGGATAAGTGGCTTCATCCAAGTCAGACTTCTGGTTGGTGGATTCAGAATTTGACCCTGTGCTCTTAACCTCTGAACTGTTAACTGAGGAACAGGCTGGAGCTCCCCCCAGTGGTCACTATGTAAAACCAACAGTTTCCACACACTGATTTCTGCCTCATTGCCATTCCTCTTCCATTATGACTCATGAGTCACCTCCTCAACCTCTTCTTCCCAAGTCCTGGCCGTTACAGTTATCTTAAACCCCCAATTTCATTTTCCTTACAGTTTAGCCCTTATCAGTAGCCATATTTTCATCCTTATCCAGACAGCCTTAAACTCTTGACCTATTTGTCTAACTCAAAACTGTGCACCCTATGCCTTGGGAGTCTTTATAGTTAAACAGCAACAACAACAACAACAAGCAGCAAAAGCCTATAGATCTCTCCAAGTAACTCTTTGCACAACCTTCTATCTTCTGGCATTAGGCAACCCTTTTCTGAAAACACCATTTCTCTTACAATCCTCTCCAACCTATCCATCTCTTATTCCTTTCTCTGAATAGAGCAAAAGGTGGGATTGGCATGTCTGTTCTCCACACCACAGCTCCCCACCATCAGTGGGTGACCTTGATCCAACGATCTTGCCAAGCTGACATTCACATACCACTGTTTATAGCACTATTTTGCTTTCCTTAGTGATCCCAGCATCTGGCTCACAGACTTCCTATCCTTGCTCCAGTTTGAGGGCCTCCAAAATAATAATTGGTCATCCTGCCAACTCTGTGTCAGACACAGTTCAAGTTTCATATCCTCAGGGAGTTCTGTCCTGCCTCCACGGAGCTGCTCACTGGCTGGTAGTAATGGTCATCTGAATTCTCTGGAGCTAATTCTCTGGAATTGACCCTAAATTCTCTGGAGCTAATGAGATTTGGTTTGCATTCTAGACCTGTCACTGTGGGTCTTGGAGCAAAGGGCTTAGCCATCTTCTTCCTTAAGTTATTCATCTGTAAAATGGGATGATAATAATAAAAGCCTACTCACTGTAGTGTTGCAAAGATTTGATAAGATAATAAAAGAAACTGCTTAACATGCTATTTGTCACTTCAATACCACAATGAATGTTGGCTGTAATTATCATCATCATCATCACTGAGAATTCCTCTGCTATTCAAATCTTGACTGTTAATTTTTCTGAGACTATAACCTTCCTCCTTGCTTCACCGTTTCTATTTCCTCATTTCATTAAAGCGACTTTTCATTGTCACTGGGATCCTGTCCATCATACACTTTCACTGGCTTCCTATTACACCCTGAGCCTGCCTGTCACACCCTCCCTGTCACCCCCTCCCCAGGACTCCACTCCCTCCTTCACTCTCAGTGGTTTGTCTTTTCTCTCACTTCCTTGAGAAGACAAGCTCTCTTACTGGAGATCCTCAGGGCGTTGGCTCTACTAAGCACCTCTGCTTTTTCTCTGTGTGTTGTTTATTCTACCGTCTCTTTCTTATTCTCCTCACAGACAGAGAGGCTTGCTCTTTCCCTAATCCCAGTGAGCCTTTCTAACCTGTGCTCGGAATTCCATCCTTTCCTACTTCTTCTGAGACTGGGATCCTGCAAGTATTTCCAACCCAGTTGTCACACTTCTCACCCACTTGGTAAAGCAGCCCTTGTTGACAATTTCTCCTGTGGCTTCCAGTGATCTGCATGATTCTGGTCCCTCCGTTAACTGACACCTCTCCACCACCTGCTGTTTGAAGGTTTCATTTGTTATCTTCTCTTTTCCTTTCCACCCCCTAATTGTAAGCTATTCATTAGGCTGTGCCTATTGACTTTATATTCCATTCTATACTCTTTCTCTGAGTGGTTTAGTTTACCCCCATATCCACATTTTCTATGCCCTCATCTAACTCCACAATTACATGCTGAAGGTTCCGCACACCTCCGGGCCCTATTGGGCACAAACTTCGTGTGTTCGGTTATCATCGGAGTTGAGCTATCCTCTGCGATTAGTTGTAATAAACCATCCACCAGCCCTTCATTACTCCTCTAATATCCTTCTTTTTATCTTTTATATTTCTGCAAATGGTACCACTCTTCTTCCTTTCCATAGACTTGAAACTTTGGAGTCACCGTTGAAATTTGTTACCATAATCATTGTATCTCTCAGCTGCCTTTGAAATGTAGTCTGGTGCTATGAGCCAAAAGCAGAGGGAAAAGAGGGACACAGCTGAGGCCGAGCAGTCCCTGACACTGAGAGCACTCGGGGCTTGGGAAGGGCAGTCACCGTAAGGTAATGCGACCATCAGTTTGATCTCTGTTTCTGTGAGTCTCTTTTTGTTTTGTTTTTATAGATACTTAAATGAAAACGAAAAACAAAGTAAAGAAATAAAACATAATGTACCCATTTCCCAATGACTTAAGTGACTTTCAACAAGTTCCTAAGTTTAGCCCCAAGAGGCCTTGCCCAGTTTAACTCCGCTAAAAATCCCTTGTATTCCAAATGGAAGGGCTTGTTTCTAAAGCAAACCTTTTCCTTTTATTTCCTTTTGTTTTCTTCTTTGCCATCACCATTTCACCTAACAAAGTCCCGCTGTTCCTTCCAGACCCATTCAAAAGCAACCATGAAGTGTTCCTTGACTTCCTTCCCCTTGTGTAAAACATTCACACCTCAAACTGTGGCACATGCCCCATTCTGCCTGTGTTATAGTGTGGTCGTGAGTCAATTCCAGACCATCGGACACTTCTAGAGGAATAGGAAGTGTCCGATGAAGCTGCTGCAGCTCTTTGCATCTCTGGCTACATGTAGCACAATGTCTTGAGCAAAACTGTAAAGGAAGACATGCGCTTTGTTCAATTGAATTCTTGCCTTTCACAGCCATTTCTTGGCTCCCCACTCATAGCTTACACTTGGGAATTGTAAGTTTCTAAAAAATGCCTTGTACGTGAACTTAATATGTGTTGCTTGGTTTATTGGTTAACTGATCGAGACCTAGCATGGCATAGGGATAGTGAGAGAGACTCGGGTTCTCATCCTAAATCTGCCATTGTGAGACCTTAGGCAAGTCACTGTACATATTTAAGCTTTAGTCTGATAATTTATGAAATAAGAGTTGAACTAAATAACTTCCACATTACTTTCTAGTTCTAAGAACTAGTTCTACACATTGCCAACTCCTCCAGGAACACCCCTAGAGCTCTGGATTGAAAGCAAAGTAGTTTGCTGGGCTAGAGCAAAAAAATTAAGTAAAGAGAGAAACCTAGCATGGGAAGAATGTGTCTTGATATGTCTCGACCACTGACAAAACAGAATGATCTAGAAAAGATCATTCTAGAAAAGTCTCTAGAAAAGTCTGCGCTTATATTTTCTACTCGTACACAAGACACTGTCAGCTCTCTATGACAATCCAGAACACCTGGTCTTGTCTGCCTCCAGAGCATAACCAATATACCTCCTTGTAGCCATGGAGTTTGGAAAGGAATCATCAGTACTGAGTACCTTTCATGTGCCAAACTCTGTCCTTAACACTTTATACAGATTACTTTATTTTATTGTCACAGAAATTCTACAAGACATTTACTCCACTAAGGCTCAGAGTCAATGCTAAATCCATGTTTGTTCATTCTATACCAATAAAATGACATTTTCCAGTGTGAGTGACACAATAGGAGAGTGTGATCGAGAGGTTCCTATATCACCGTGTACTACCAAGTGCCCGAAATCTCTATTTACGTCAATTTCCTCAGCAAATGATGAGGAAGCTTGACAATGATGACCAGTACCTACTGGGATCTGGTCATCATGGGATGCTTTTGAGGACCAGATGAGGTTTGGTAAGTGCAAATATTTAGTGCACCATAAAATAATAATCAAATATAAATTATTAGAAGGGCTTTTGTTATTGTTTTGATAGATGTGAGTATATCAGAAACATATGAATGCTATATAAGTTATATTTTTGCCAGTCATATAGTAGAATCAAAAACTAACTTTGTCTCAATAGGAATACAAATGGATCCCATGAAATCTTCTATGGCCAGGCTTTCGTGAACCCCTTGATTCTTTATATGAATAAAGTCCTTAGCCTAATTCCAACCAATGTCCCTTTTAGATTAAGTACTTTAAAACACTTGTGTTAAAGCCACCATAGACTCCTTGTCTCAAGACAAGCAGGCATGAGAGCTTGCTGAGAGCATATTGAGGGGCATAGTGTGGGTTAGTAACTAACTCCCTGCTTAACAGCATTGATGGAAAGCATGGCAAACAGGAAGTTGTCCAACCCAGCCCTGAAAGTCTCAGGGGATGCGCGGAGGCCCCACTACATGGCTCTGAATTTCCTCCTACCCTCATCTCCCAAGCATGGATCCAACCTGAATAAAGAGGGGAGGAGGAAAATAGGAAACAATGAAATAGCTCAATGGAAAGTAAACACACAGAAAAGTCAGAAGCTTTCTCTCTGCCTGTTAGGCACCGAGGGAAGCTGAGAAAGTCAGAATCTATGAGGAAAGCTTGTGATTTTGGTCTGTCTCCAATTCTGCCCATCTCCCCCAGGCTCACCTTGACAGGTGCATGGTACACATGCATACATAACCCTACTGCCCCAGTCCCTGTCCTTTCCATGTAACAGGCTGATTCAGTGATGTTCCCTAAGACCACAATACACTTGTTCTGAATTAACCTATGGTAGAATACTATTTATCAGCATGTTTCTATATTGTTCATCTCCCCCTTAGTTAAGCTTTTCACCAATGCTATTGAATGTGGAGCTGGCTATCGATCCAATCATGCTCCTAAATGAATCACTGTCATGAATGAAAAGCTCTGGGCTGGGAGTCTCGAGGCCTGGATCTTTGCTGTAGCTCTGCTTCTGCTGCATTTGAAGTCAGATCACTGCTCTTAGCTTCACTTTCCTTGTTTGTGAAATGGCAGAGCAGAGATAGATGATATCTAAGAAACAAGACACCAGGTATCCTAGTTTAAGGCCGTGAACATGCAGAATCCCTTCAGTGACTTTCAGAAACGTGTGGAGTTTTCTCTAATGAAAGTAGACATAATAGCCATTTGAGGGAGCATTCCTCAGTCCAAGAGATAGACTGATGTCCTAGGAGGCATTCATTTGAAATATGCAAATGTAACCTTTAATCATTTTCAAAACATAGTTGTAAACTCTTCTATTACTGATTTAAAAAGGGCAATGCATAACTGGTTCTACACATAACAAAATACACATTCTGTAACATACATTTACTATTGCTTCTCCAAATCTGTGTCATTCATGGAAAGATTGTTTTTAGAGGAGGGAAGAACCTGATTATTTCATCTCCTCACCTGTGTTTTTGCTCTAAACATGACAATTATCTCAACATTACTTGGCACATGAGGTTTGTTCAATATGATCTGTGGGCTAACGTGATCTGTAATCTCAAGAAATATCTGGAAGCCTCAGACCATTTCTGCTCTGGCACAAAAGCTGGGAGCTAGGGCCACTTGGCTGAATCCCTCCACAAAGTTGACCAGATAGCTACAGTCAAGGCCCTTGCCTTCTCCTGTGGGTAAGTGACCATGCCTTCCTTCCCATGGCTTTGGACCAATGCACTTGCATTGCCTCACTCCTGACACGTGAAACTTATCTTTCCATCAGAAGGCTCTTTCCTGTAACCTCTCTTGGGTGCTAATACATTTTTGACCTGAGGTTTATAGCATTAAGGTTTCTTGGTGGGGTTTGGGAAGGAGAAGACATGTTTTCCGAACCTTCTGTCAATAAACAGGCAGGCCCTCTCTGGACAATGAAGGCCCTGCGTTGCCTGCCTGGACAGGTCCCAGGTAGCTGGATTTAGGGGGTGTGTGATATCTTCCAGGACAGCAGAGCATTGTCATGCCAACTGTGCACCACAGGGATCCAGGATTAGGAGAGAGATTTAAGCCCCTGAGTTTGTGGACTTCCTTTGTAGGAGCATGGCTGAGTTTCACATTTCTCTCCCTGTTTTAGGACATGTATTCTTCAGTAGTTCGATGGTGTTTTTTAGTGTAGTCTTAACAACTTACACAGACTTTCCAGTCCAAAGTTGTGTTTTTCTTTTTAACTTCTTACCTTTTCAGTCCATCTTTATGAACCTACGGAGGTTCATTTCATCAGGATAGTCTTCTGAAGTGCGGTATTTAGAATTGTCAGAAGTATATACAGTATTTCTAAATTACTAACACAAGCCCCACCAAAAGGTTTGGAACGTAGATAAGCCACCATTGCAACTGCTCATTTCAAAAACATACCATTATTGCTGTGATTTAGGGGTCAAGAGGCATGACCACTGTGAACCAAATGTCATGTTCCTCTCTCTGTTCCTGCCCCCATTCAGCCCCTGGCAGATTAAATTAATGAAATTAATATTTTTAAAAAATTATATTTCTGAAAATGTAATTTTGTGCATATTTGTCTCTTCTCTATAACCAACTTGAGTGAAGAGATTATATCTTTTCAATTTTTTTAAATCAGTGTTTAGAAAGGACTCAGCACAGGAATTTTTTAACAAATATTTATCAATGAATGAATGGGATTCATGTATTCTGATTTTAGACATGACACTGAAGAAATATATACCCTTAGCCAAATTAATTCATATCTATAAGCTAGTTCCACATCTCAAAAAGAAGAAAGCTTTCACAAGGTGATTTTTGAAGTTCCCTTTAGTGCTAATATTCTAAGATATTTTTCTAATATTGTGATGTCTGGGGTTTGGTTTTACCCAAGTCTGATCATGTTACAGGGGAAACAATAAAGCTGAAGTTACAGGCTTGTTCAAAAAATATTTAGAAGAAGTCAATGGCATTTCTAAGGCCCATTAAAAACTATAACCTCTCTTTCTGAGGTGGCTGGTGCAGACTTCACTACTAATTCATGTGTTAATACTGGAGAGAGGGAAGGATGCTAGTGGCCATGCTCCTCATCTCAGTCAAATAATAAAAATGGGTATCATGCAGTCAGGATAGGTACTGATGGCGCTCATTACAGGGAAACATCGGGCTAGTAGATTACTTTTTCTTTACTTGCCTTCTTAAGACCAGGAAGAGATTTTGAGCAAACTATAAAGAGAGAAGAGGTTGCTAATGAAATGCTTCAAAAAGAGGCGAAGCGTAGGAAAACTAGATCCGAGGTCTCCTCCCAAATGGTCTCTCTGTCCCACTGCTGTCACCACTTGAAAGAGGTTTTGGTAAAAGAAGCTTTCCCTTTTTTTTTTTTTTTTTTCATAAACCCCTTGTTTGAAGGTAACAGAAGCCTACTGATGGGTTAGCTGTGGGAATTCTGGCACCCTCCCAAGTGTATCTTAAAGAATTCAGAAGTTTTCAGGACTGACGGGGAAGTGCGGGATAAGGCTTGATTTGTCCCGTCACCTTTTGCACCAAGTTCCAGCCCTGGAATAAATCCCTGACCTCTACTTTCTCTTTAAGCTCCTCCAGCCACTATCCCTTCTCCACTGTATTTTTCCCTATCCGGGGACATACCTTCCTTCTTTATTCATCCAGCAACACTAGCCCAGCGCCAGTGCGTGTTGTAGACTCTGTGATATTGGGATGAAATGAAGAGCGCTACAGTACAGCACAAAACAACATCAAACTTGAAACCTTGTTTTCAGCTTTTTTGCCATAGGAAATTTTCAGAAAATACCTTGGTCACTCTGCTGCCTGGTGTTTCAAATGTAGAGGCCACTCTCACTGGGGGTGTTCCGCAGCTGTCTCTAGTTTCCACTCTTGTTCTCCATTTCAGGACCCCCGTTCTCTCACGAAGCATCAAAGAGAAGAACTCCAGCAAACCTGCTTTTGATTGGACATAATGACTAGACTAGAAGACTCTTCTGGCTGTGTTTTTGCAGAGAGAGCCAGAAGAGTCCAGAGAGGCCAAGTGTAACTAGCACCTCCTCTACATAAGAAAGAGCCTCAATAATTTATTTTTAAAAATTGCATTTCCCTCTCACTTGGCCTTTTACATTGGTACAGCACTTTATTGTCTTTACAATGACTTCATTTTCTATACTCTGAAGTGGCACGGTTCATACGTGACCGCCCACTGGCCAGCACCTCCCACCCATGTGGCTCTGAGCATTTTGTCAGTCACCTGAGCATTTGCCTTGCCTCTCCAAGCTTGACTGAACACCAGTGTCACCTGAGAAACTTAAAAATGCGTCCTCTTGGGTGTCATCTCAAGCCTAAACAGGATTTGGGATGGGGCTAGATTGAGTTCACAGCCCATAATTCTAAAATTTGAAAACTTTTCACATGTTATGCTTAGGTAGCTGGTCTCAGGACTGGCCGTTATGAGTTGTTGCTGTAAAGCACATTCTCCTGCTAGTCAGTCTAATTTTCTCTCTCCCTTCATTCAGTTCCTTCCTCATCTACGCTTTGCCTGCTTCTCTCTCTGCTTTTTTCTTTCCTTCCCTTTTCCACCCTCAGATATTAAGTTCTGAATATGTGCCTGGGACTTGGCCTTATACACTATTGCCCGACCCCAATGGGTCAGAGTCATCCCACTTTAGTCCTCCTTTGCTCCTACCTACCCCCAGGTATCCCAGGTTACAAAGAAGTACAGGAATTCAGTCTTTGAAGGCATCTATCTAAGCTTTGCAAAAGCTGTCATTTCCCTTCCTGTAACCAAATGTTTCAGGAGTGCTTAGGGAGTGTTTCCAAAGCGACTATGATGTTGTCTTGGAAATATTAAGATATTAATCCTGTGTCTCATTTGATGGTGACCATTATCATTTGCAGCGGAGCTGCTCTTCACTTCTATCTTCCTTTAGAATCACTTACAGCTGAAAATGTCTTAATGGCCCGATGAGACTGAATGCAAAATTTATAATCATTTCTAGATAAGAGACAATGGGGAAGATCCATCTCTTAGGATACCAGCCTGGCACCTCCAGGGACAGTCTCTAAGCTCACGAAGAAGATGCCTCGCTCAATTTCTCTCTCACTTTCTTTTCTTTTTTCTTTTTTCTTTTTTTTTTTTAATTTTAGTGCAATGAAAACCAGACCATTTAGGAATTATTCTAATCCCAGTTGCAAGCCCCATCCTTTTCTCCAGTCATGCGCATACGTAGACTTTATATTCCTTCATTAACACAGGGAAAATGCAGACCATTATGACAGTTAGCAGACATAATTTTAGACAAATACAACTTCTTATCAAATAAGCCTGCAATAAGTATTTGATGAACAGGGCTCTTCAATATAACTTCCAACACTAATTTAATGAGAAGTATCAAATGAATTTTTTTTGTTCTGATATCCCCCATGAGACAAATGATACTTTGCAGGCCTATTTTTAACAAATGAATTATTGACTTAAACTGGCACAATTAATCACAATATAATGGGATCAGGGGATGTTAGGGGCTCATTCATCATAGCCAATGATGAGTACCGACTCTTCCGAGAAATGAAACTCTTTAATCACTCCTAGATTAACAGTTACATGCTTTCAAATTTCAATCATAGGAGACTGGCAGCATGGAATGAGAAGGAGCCAGTGCAGGGGGGAAAATGAAAGGGGAGCATGCAGAGTTTGTTGTCTACAGTCAGAAATCCAACTCTTGCCAGTACATTTCAGTGCAGAGAGGAAAATGATTCATTAGAAATGTGGTTTTGGTAATGGGCTGAGAACTGGGATGGCAATTAAAATTCTTGAGATCTGGGCTTAACCCATTAAAAATCTGTGTCACTCCTGACAAGCTGCTTGACTCCTCCAAACGTCATCTTCTTGTCTGCAGGATAGATGTAGTACAATCTCTCCAAGTAAAGTTCTCATGAAGGGCAAGTGAAATGATCTATGTCCTCATGTGTTGGGAAATTAGAAAGCAGAGTTTCTTTCATGTGATCCTTATAATTGCTGTAAGGATTGTTTGTTTTCCATATCCAGGACTCATACCTATTAGGCACATTTGGATTAATTGAAAAAATATATGCAATAAAATGTGAAAGCCAAATACACTCAGAAGGAGAAGAAATATACACTAATCCAACAAGTGTGCCAACTTCTATTGGAAGCCCTGCTATTACAGAAAGGTGAGTTGGACATGACATTTGTTCTTTAGGCGTTCACAACTACATCGTGCAGACAGATGAGGGAGTCCTATCATTTGGACATACAAAAAATAAAAAGACAGGGTGATGAATTTTCTTTCAGTCAAAGGTATGCACACAGAAAAAAATCAAACAGTACTGAAAGGCTATCTGATCCTTTCCTGAGATGGTGACTATACTTCTCCATTTGCCCCATTCAATCCAAGTTTATGCCTATTTTCTCAGTAAAATTATTTTTTTAAGATTTTGTTTTATTTATTTTTAGAGAGAGAAAAAAAGAAAGAGGAGGGAGAAATAGAGGGAGAGAAACATCAATGTGTGGTTGCCTCTCATGTGCCCCCCACTGGGAACCTGGCCTGCAACCCAGTGCACGTTCCCTGACTAGGAATTGAACTGGCAACCCTTTGGTTCACAGGCCAGCACTCAATCGACTGAGCCACATTAACCAGGTCAAATTATGAATAGCATCTGCTTTAAATTCAAAATGTCTTTTTGGTTTGGGAAATACATTTTTGGTAAACCTAATTTTAAGCATTTCTTGCTTTTTTTTTTTTTTTTTGTTATTGCCAAGTATCTAAATGCTGTGATTATATCTTTATTTTCTTTCTTATTGTTGTTTGAAGTCCACTGACTCCGACCTTTTTTGACAGTGGGATAGCTCACACCTCCTCTGCGTTTCTGCCCCTTCTCTCAGTGTAGTTAAGGATTATAAGTTGTTCTTTTTGTGTCCCATCTGCAACTTCAAACATCTTACTCAAACTGCTATACCATATTCTACAAAGGATAGTTCTCTTGACTCCCCATCTTTGTGATGATATTAACCCAATTCTACAACCTCTTCTACCTCTTAACTGGTATCTGGTATACTTTTACTTTTACACCATTAAGGTGGGTTTTTCAACCTGACATTTTACTTCTTACCTATGCATTTGCTGCTTTTTGTCCTTGATTACTTTTCCCCAACGTGTCTTTATGGAAATCTCCTTTTCATTCTTTAAGGTGCAGCTAAAATGTCTGTCCCTTTGTGATGGTTTCATTCAACAACATTGCAGCAAAGCCAATTATTTCAGCCTCGTGCTTTCACAGATTATAATAGATGCCACCCTTGCAATTCCTGCTTTATATTGCATATGCCTTGTACTGAATCTGAGATCCTTATGGGGAACATTTCATTGTTCCCCAAGCCAAGCAGAGTTCTCAGAAGTTACTAGTAAATAAATATTTTGGGTTTAAATATTTTTCTACATCAATAAATATCATGTCTGATTCAAAATGGCATTTGACTTAACTGTCTTTGTGTAGCCCCTTATGAAAATACTTCTTACTAAAACACTAACTGAGGTATAGAACAAGATTTTGTAAAAACCCATCCTACTAGCAAACTTTGATACTGACAGAGAGCCAGTGGCAAATACCTAATATAAGAGGGCTGCTAATGCACAGATGCTTTGGAAATGAAGCGAGGAACCATAACTAGCTGAGGAAAAGGGAGTGTAGAATGAATGGAGGAAGAAAGAAGGTATAAATATTTTCAATGATGGTATAACCAGTTACATAAAATAGGATAATGTCTTTCTTACTTAGATCATTTCTTCATTATGTCCTTTATATACATGGTGGGGAAAAAGTAGGCTTACAGTTGTTCATATGGAAAATAATACAATAACTAATAAATAAAAAAGAATAAATTCTGTTTTGCATACTTATAATTGTAAACCTACTTTGCCCTACCCTGTATACCTGAATGAAATGACATGGGACTTTTCCTTCATCATTTGGGAAGAGGGATTTCTTTTGGCTGTATGAGGGGTATATTTGTCTCATATTAGGTGGACAATGTTTTTTTATTGTCTTTACTTAGAAGTTAAATACAGTTAAAAGATGTATGTATAAATGCTACATCAACAAGAGTTGGACTCTACTGAATTCTTATATTATCAACTTGGTTGAAGTTTTCTAGAACCTCCTTCCAAGTTAGAGATGGTCAAAAGAGGCACTTGCATGAGTTTTCGGAGGCAGAAGGTTATGGTGGCTGAGTTGTAGTAATAGACTCAGGGGGCCAGAGAGTTCCAGCCTGTCTTTGGATCCTTCAACTCCATGTTCAGCATTCCTTTACAACTGCCACTTCCACACGCAACCTCTTGTCAAGCGGCTCATAGCCAGACAGTTGACTGTGACCTACAGTGGTCTTCCACAGATTCAGCCCCTCTGTGGCCTGACCTTAATGGCTGGACATACTAGGCTTCTCGAAGCAGCCTGTTATTGACTTCTTTGATCCTCCAAATCCCATTTCAGAGAGCACTCTTGAGCTCCTCTCATAATTGTTTAATATCTAATTGCAAGCACAAATCCCTTATCTCATAACTTATAGCTGTTCTGCTTATCTGACCAAAAGCTGATTGACATAGGTATCATTAGAATAAACAAAAAAAGTTAGAGAGTAAAGCAGAAATTGACAGAATTATGATGGTAGTGGAGGATTGTAACACATAGCTGTACATCTTCTATACATCAAACAGAAAAAAAAAAAAAACAGATTTTGCAAGTCCTGAATGATATAATTAATAAGGTTATATGTGTAAATGTGTATATATTGATTTTCATACTCTGCAGAGAATATTCTTTATTTTCATCATCAATAAAACATTTATGAAATATTGATCTACATTATGTCCCAAAGAAAAACTTGAAAAAGTAATTGTAGAAAGCAGGAACTTGGATCAATGAATAAACCTTGAGTATTTGTAACAGATGTCACAGATGATGGTACTATGCTGGATGAGAAAAGATATAAAAGATAATCAGTATGATTCAGTAAGCATGGGCTTATTACTATGGCCCAGGCACTGTGCTAGGTCCTAGGGGCTTGTGGAGATAAATAGACATGTCCCCTACTTCCAGGTGTTTACAGTCTCACAGCACATTGGGGAGAACATTCTAACCAGGCTACTGAGCATGGACAGTGGTTGAGAATTGACATGTGTGTCCCAGGAATCATGCTGGGATGTGAGGGTAACTTGTGACAAGAAGTGATTGGAATAAAATTGTTTATATATGCAAAAATCAGATGGTGAGAAAACTAAAAGCACCCAATAATTCAGGGGAATCTCTCTACTTCAAAATTCTTAATTTCCTCATGTCTGCAAAGATCCATTTTCCAAATAAGATAACATTTACATGTTCCAGGGATTAGGACCTGATATCTTTCAGGCTCATTATACAGATTACTAGCAATCAACTCAATTTAAAGCTATTGAGCATTATTTGTATTTATTTACAGGCAAAGATGATAAAACCAGTGTTTGTAAGGGACTGGCTGATAGAATATTAGAAATTATTTTTAGAGGACAACTTCACCATAGACATCAAGCTGCTTAAAAGTGTTCAAGTTTTTTCACTTTTTTGATAATTCTTCAAGTGGAGATAATACAAGCTGGGTGCAAAGATGACCATCACAATATTATAACAGTATGATTTATAACAATTAAACATTGTAAGTAGCCTGCACGTTCAAATTTTTTATAAAGACACAGTATGCCAAGCATACATCAAAAATCACTTTTGAAGTATATGCAAAATGCACATAACAAAATGCTAACACCCAAAGCAGGGAATCAAACTGTATGATCCCACTGTTGTTAAATATATGTGAAAACAATAAATGCACCCACTCACACATGAAACTAAAAGAATAATATTAAGAGTAGATATCTCTGGGGTTGAGACTGTTAGTGATTTTTATTTTATTTTTATACTTTTTTAATCTTCCCATTTTTTTTTCAGCAAACCTGCTTTACTGTCTTTTAATTCTGTGATCTCCGTTATAGATCCCTGAGGTCTTATTCAATTAACCACTTAGTTATTTGACCAAAGGGGAATGAGCTGAGTGGGCAGTCTTAAGAGAGGAGAGAACGTGAAAGCTACTGAAGTGATAATAGTACATCCAGATATGACTTGGAGATGGGCCCTGGGGTCATGACGGTAGGCTGGGGCTTCAGGTGCAGACACGGGCATCTCTGGAGCCATGCATGGTGGAGCTGAGAGGAACCACGTCATCTCTGTGGCCCTGCGGGGTATGATGCTGGCATTTGTTCCCAGGGAGCACCAGTACTGAGAACACAGATGCTTTCAACTCTCCTCTCCCTGTGTGTACATTTGTGTTCACCAGCTGCCTGACCTATAATTATTCACCTCTCCAATAAAATAATAAATCAAGATTTATATTTCATATTGAATGAGATATTTTAAATTAGCATTATGGTTACATTTCTGTTTGTATTTCCTAATTTTGTGGACTGCTCCATGAGCTCAGTCTCTCAGGGGTGCCTGACCTTAAACAATGGAAAATAAAATGCTGCGTGTGGAGCATTAGGCATGTCTCAGGTCACTCTGCACGGAGACACAAACAACTGCATTGGTTTCAGAGCTTGTGTTGCAGAAGAGAACATGACATGAGATATGATGGTACCTGGGGATCATGTGTCACAGAAACATAGACTACCAGCTCTAAGGCAGATCTCCAGTTGGCCTCCAGGAGTGTAATTTTTTGCTCTGTCTTGAGCAGAACTGGTGCTGAACTATGGAGTGGCATTTTGCAGAACCAAATGCTGGGCTCTAGGGGGAAGACATGAGAGTGTGGGAGCCTGCAGGTCAAGAACTGCTGGCCCCTGCTTCCTGAACAGAAGCCTGAGGAAGCAATAGAAGTCTAGAAAGGTAATTTTTGCAGAAACTCTAAGAACCCAGCAAGGCCTGGATATAGGAGAAGAAATCACAAATATCATAGTACAAAGGAAGCCAAGAGAATGGAGCTGATGATGAAGTGGCCACAGGTAAATGGAGATGTCTGGGCAGCACTGTGCGCAGACCAGCAACCAAGGACCGGGAGGGGAGATGTGCACTTCAGTGGATGCCCCACTAGTAGAGGACATCAAGATCCAGATATCTGCCTCAAATGCCTCAGCATTGTGTAATACAGCCTTGAACTTCGGTGCAACCCCAGAAAGGTGAGGGCAGGAAGCTGAAATGACTCAGATGAGTTGCTACCTTTCTAGCTGAATGGGGGCTCAAATGGTTATGAAACTGGTTTTGAGGACTGGATTCATGTGCTGAACCAGTCTGCCCGTGAGCTGGGTCACCTTCCAGTTGGATTGAGGGCAGAGCTGGAGGAGAGAAGGCAGTGGGGATGGGCCTGGGAAGAACACAAATGCAGCCGCTTTGCTATACTTTTTGTTGTACGTCATCACAGTCTGCTCACAGTCAGGATGGAAGGGAACTGCAGGCCGGCCGTTTGCACTCTAGAGAAGAGCCTGAACTTTCACGCTGGAATTGAGGCTGTTCCTGAACATTTCAAGGGGATCTGGTGGCCAAAAATATTTTTATTTATGGGCATGTCAGAAAGTTAGAATTGAGGGGAGAGGCCTTGGTTTACAGAGAAGAGGAAATCCAGGGGCCCAGACATCAAGCTGGCCACGTTTCCATTCATTGGTTCCATTTAACAGCTTCTCACAACATATGCAGTTTACATTATGGTATCCGGCACATGTAGGCTTTGGCTGAGATTATTCTCCTGAGTTCAGAATTTATGATCGTGCAAATAGACATCGAAGAGAAACGTTGGCACACCAGAATAATGAGAGAGGAAAGCCTTTATTCTGTTGCTTCAGGGCCATGTTAACTCTGTCCTCACCGAAGAAGAATAAGGGAATCTTTTCCCAAAGGGAGGTTGGGCAGGAAATGAATACTCTGTGATTTTGCTTGGGAGTCGAGGAAATGTAGCTTCTTGCTCTTTGGTGTTAAGTTCCCTGGAGCAGGATGCGTAAGAAGGAAAGGGGGGTGGGCACTGAGCCTCTTTTGACTCTAAGAAAATGAGGTCATTTGAACAGAAAAATAGCAGACTGGCCGTTTAAGAGAAGGGTATAGAAACCTTGTAAATATTTCCTCATTAGGGCAACAGTGGTTGATAGCCCAACTCAAAACAGGGTCCCTTGAAATCCAAGGGAGTTAAATTTGGGGAAAGGCTGTGAGCATACTAGTCAATTTCGCTCATGACTGGTGTTAAGAAAATACATGTGGAGGGTTTATCCAGTTGCTGTGTAATTACATTTAATTAATGTCAGAGTAATTGTTGGGTAAGGAAACTTGGGCTAAGGAAAGAGAAAAATAAAACATTGAATGATATGATGATTTACATAATTTTCTAGATACTGCATGCAAATTATAATTAAGTTATTTGATGCTCCTACTACATATTCTCTCACACTGTTCTAGTGCACCTACTTTTTACACTACCAATGGATTTTTATGCTGAAGAGTTTGAGGTGGCATCACACATGTGTCTGGGTCCTTTTTGCATTTCCACTATCAGAGAAAAGACAAGAGACAAAGGAAGAAAGTTCACACTTAATTGATCACCTATCACTGTCCAGACACTATCATAAGAACTTGATTATTTCTGCTTTATAGATGACATCGCTGGGGTACAAAATTAAGTACTTTCTCCATGATCATGCAGCTACAGTAAGGTTGAGCCTGACTTAAAACTGGGTCTACCTTCCTTCCTTCTTTCAGTCATTTCACTCAACTCCTCTGGCTTTTATCCTCACCGCTCCCTCTGCTCCACTTTCGGTGGGGTCACCAACAACCCCAGTTGCCACATTTGTGGCATTTTAAAACATTTTGCTTGTCTTGCCAGCAATATTTCACACTGTTGACTATTCACTCCCTTCCTGAAACTCTTTTCTTCCTTAAGTTTGGTGGCTCTGCTCTTCCTATAAAGTGTTGACCTCTTTGGCTTCATTTTATCTGATATAATATAATAAATAATAATACTGATAACAACATTTATTAAAAGCTTTCTATGTTCTAGGTATTATACATTGTCTTCCATCTCTTCCATTTAAATTTCAGTTACTCTGTGAGACAATTTAAAAAAGCAGGGACTAAATGGTGATTGGAAAAAAAACACAACTAAAAAAATAAAACTTATAGGAAACCCTGATAAACACCACAGATAAAGGTAGAAGGCACTGAATCTTACCTGTTTGGCCTTCCCCTTTTGTCCTTAACGGGTTTCACTCACTCATTCATCCCTGTGTATTTCCTGAGTGCCAACTATGTGCCAATACTACCCTAAGCATTGGGAATAAACCAATGAGCAAAGATGAATTTCAGTCCCTGCCTCAGTAGGGCTTACATCATAGCTATGGTAGACATATACGAGGAGGTGAGTGATAAAACAGTAAGTAAATGTATAAATGTCAAATGGTGATAAAAATTAAGCATAGAAAGAGATTAGCAAAGGTAAAGTGAGGGTGGGTTTGTCACTTAAAATACAGTGGGCAAGAACAGTTTCTCTAATAGCCGGGTCAGAGACTCAAAGGAGGTGACCCAGAGTCATGGCTGTATTGAAAAAAGTCCCCCAGGCCTAAGGAATGAAGTGTCAAAGCTCTGAGGTCTCAAAGCCAGGAGGTCAGTGTGGCTGCAAATGAACAGGTGGGGAGACAGGACAGGGCATACAATCAGAGTAGTTAGGGGCAGTGTGTCAGATCTTACCAGGCGTGGAAGGCCCCTTGGGTCAACCTATCCTCTGAGTGAGGCTGGCAACACTGAGAGCTTTGAGCAGAAGATCCAACACAATGAAGTGACCGCCACCTGGGAGGAGGCAAAGATGGAAAAAGGAGGCCATTTAGAAGGCAGTTCTCAAACACCAGGTGAGAGACGGTGGTAACTTGACCGGGAGGAGAAGGGGTGCAGGGGGTCAGGTGATTCTGACGGTAAAGCTGACAGGGGTTTCTAATGCCGTTGCATTACAGATTCGGAGCACCCTCAGGCAACTGCCGGTCTGGGAGAGAAGCTGCCACATGCCTTTCAAAACTTAGAGAGTTTCTCCTGGCCAGGCACTGCTGCATGCCCAGCTCTCTGGCTTTCACCATCCCCACCAATGCATGCATTGCATCCATGCTGTCATGTCCGAGCCCCCAACCCTCTCTCCAGCCTCACACCGGGGCATGCGCTGTTTCCTTTTCCTCTACCTCGACAGCTTCTCAAATTTAACCTTTAAATCCCAGCTCAAACACCACTTTCTCTTCGAAACCTTCCCTTGGTCCCTAAGTCTGTGTAGATGCTTCTTTTTCTATGCTCCAATTTAGTTTGTTTGTGACCCTCCTAAAGCAGCCACTTGGTGTACTGTAATTAACTGCTGCATTCTCCCGGAAGTTGTGAAGCCCTGAATGTCTAGACTAAGTCCTTTCATCTGATCTCCTCAGAACCAACTCTGATGCCATCATGTCATGGGAATTTTATAAACATTTATTGAATAATAAACTTCAAAACTCATTTCAGACTGTGCGTGGTGTTGAGTGTGAGTCCAACTTTAGTAATAAGAGCCTCAGGGACAATTTTCTTCCCAAGATTTTTCCATGGTGTGAGAAGGATTTTGGAATGTGACTCCAGTGGAACAATCACAGGTTTGTTTTTTTGAGAGATTTGCACATAAAGTCTCCACCGGCAAGTTCCTTGGGTTGAGCTGACGGAAACTGCAGGTAAGCACTGTACTGACGTGAAAAATGGGTCATTACTGTTTGGGACTCGTTGGCCATTTGGAGAGCCTTTTTGAAGTGAACGAAATAATATAAATTGGCTTTTTGCTATAAAACCTTTACTTTCTGCAACACATGAAATTTGTATGTGGGATACTCCTCAGCCCCTGCATGCCAGAGTCATCAGGCGTTACAAGATGCATAATGAGGCTTGTGGTCCCCAATTAGCCCACCAGACCTTCCGTTGAACTGGGAGGTTCCTTTAGAAATGGATGTCTCTGCTTCCAGTCTAAGCTTTGGCTTGACATCATGGCTTGAGGTTTTATTTGTGTAATCACACGGTTTTTCTCAAAAGTAAAAAGGAAAACACTGGGATTTAAGACTTCTATTCCACAATAGGACTCATGAAAATATTTGTACAATCATTTTGCAATCTTCCAGTTGTCAGTGGTTGGAAAAAAAAACTTTGCTGAAAATTAATTTTCAAGTGCCTTTTTAGTAGTTGTTGATTTAAAACCAAGGAATAATAGAATGAAACCAATTTGAAGTAGGATCTGCATGTTCCTAAGAAGAGAAATAAAAATTATTATGTGTTAGACACTTCACATTTTTCATCTCATATAATTCTGACAACAGTTTTTCAAGGTACTTTATTCTCACTTTCCAAATGAGAAATGAGAGGCGTAAGGTCACATAGCTAGTTAGGAAAGAGAGCCAGTTTAAAAATAAAATGCTGTCAAATTACAAAGCTCTTCCTACTCTACCCTGATGCCTTTCTGCCTTGTTATTTCTCACAATGAAAACTTTATTCCACAGATACACAACTGTTTAAATAAACATTCTGTGGTGTTTATAGATCATCTTTGAAAAAGGTGACCTTACGTCTTTGTTTGTCCTGGACACCCCTGGTTTATGCCTATTGCCTTGGTGAAGTTATTAATAACACTGCTGTTCACTCTCAGAATTGTCCCAGTCTGGACAGCAAATTACAAATTACATGGTCACCCTCTCTTTGAACTTGGAAATCACACTACTTACTCATTTGTTTCCTGGTGAATCCTTTGCCCAAGATGAAGGGCTAGTTTTTGTTTTTGTTTTTTTTTTTTTCAGCTTAACTGCTTAGCTCCTAGAACAATTTAGATCTTCAGACATGCAGAGAAAATATAATCTAAACAGAATCATTATACCACAAGTCCAACAAGGCAATGCAGGCTGATTTTAGTTTACTGAACAGATTGACTAAAAAAAAAATTATTTAGTTGTTCATCTGGAGAAGCAGATTTAAATTGTGTTGTGTTAGAAACACTGATATGTTATAAAATACATATATATAAAGATAGATATACATAAAATATATACATATATAAATAAATTGTGTGCACACCCACATATACAGACACATCATGGTGGAAAGCAGTTCTCTCTAGGTTTGGCCATTCGCAGAAAGAAACCCTGTGAATTTCAAATAAGGAAGAAGCTGATCTTCTAACCCCTTTACAAAAATAACTTACTCTATATTTCTAAAGATCTGGGATCTCCCCTTTGATGATAAAGCACATCCTTGTTGGGGTGATGCCTGGCCGTGAAGATAAAGATCTGGAGATAAACCTATAAAATGTGGGCTAAGCAATGCCCTACAGCCACTCTCCCCAGCCACCGGCTTCTCTCTTCGGGGTAGCCATTCTTCACTTCTGCCAGTTATTCTTGTGGGACTCCACTCCCTGCATTGCTCTGGCTAATTGAATTCCCTAGTGGTGTGAAAGCATTTCTGGGCTGGCTCAAGAAGGGAAGAGCCCAAATGCATAAACTGTAAATACTGATGACAACAGAATCTCATCCCTTCTGTTGTTATTTATTTTGAGATTTTTGCTGGGGCAATAGTTTTACGTTTGACATTTATATAGGTCACAGTGAGCTAATAGCCATCTGCCATCTGGGGACTCTTTTGTAATGAATACTATAGAAGACTGAGAAAAAGATTCTCTGGCACTTCTGATTAGCACACAAGCTGAGTTGAGGTGGCTGATATTTACAATATACCATTTCTGCTCACATTAGTTACGTGTTCTACCTAGGTGCTCACTCACGCTCATGCGTACAGGCATGGTGCTCTGGGAGCTTGGACTTGGATGAGCCCAAGGTAATTTCTCCATCATTCTCAGATGCTTCTTCGGTAGTAGAGATGAACACTAGCATTCAAGCTAAGGGCTTCAGGAAATCTCATGTGGATCTAATGGTGTCTGGGCTAGACAACAGGCTTTCAGTAAAACCTGCTAAGTTTGTGTTAGGTTTTCAAAAGAATAAAGACAATAAGAGGCAACCCCAGGTTGCCTGCAGACAGCCTGGTACCGTTAAAAGAACACATGCTATCTAATTTGAAGACCTGCATCCATTCAAATCAGATACTTCACTTGAGCTCTTACATGAAATTATAAACGTGGAATACCTAACACACCACTTGGTAAGTAGAATTTCCACTTTAAATTGTGAATTTCACATTTTATTCTTCTTTATGTATCACACCTTCCTAGTAAGGATAGGGAGCACTAACAAGGTAGAAGTAGGTGGGGAGGATGGAAGGACAAAAGCTTCATTTTAATCCATATAGTTTCTTCAGTTCTACCACTAACACCCTGGTCACTGAGTTTAGTAACTCAAAGGGCCCAAGAGACTCTGGGCATTGTTACAGTGACCGGTTTGAGGGTATTGGCAAGTTCAGTCCAGCCCTTCCCAGAGATGGGGTGTAGCAGCCCATGGCATGGAAGGTAAGAGTGGCCATGTTCCCCATGACCCATGGACAAATCTGGGCTATTTGGTGAGGCTTTTGTTTTTGTTTGTTAAGTTTGTTTGCTTTGCCAGCCAGGATTCTCACTCTGAAGTAATGAGATAAATAGGGAATAGCAAAAACCAAAAATGGCCCGAAAGAATTGGTTTGGATTGGAGGTACTGGTACATTGCTTTTAGGATCTAAAAACAATGATATCCCAAGGGCCATAAGCATACCTGGCACGGAGGTCTGGGTTTCCAAAGACCATCCCTCACTGAGAGGGAGGTGGAATCCTTGGAGGAAGGCTGATTTCAGGGGCAGGGTAGGGAAAACACAGTTTCTTAGAACATCTTGTATTGCCAAAAAGTGAAAAGAGAGCTTAAAAAAATGGGCACATAACAAAGGACAAAAGAGAGCTTGAAGGGTTTCCTCTAGCCAGAACTGGGATAGCTTGAGCACCAGAACGAACGAGGTCAGCAGCAACGGATTATAACCCTTGGAGTAAAAAGCAAAACATTCACTGGCTGTTAAATTTGTCGTGGGGATTGATGGAGAACAGAATATTTACGTGGTCTAAAAGTACTCCTTGAAATTACTTACTAATCACAAAAGGAGAAGTTGTAACTCTACAGCAAAGTCACTGATCAAAATTAACACCATCAGTAAGGGGCAAACAGACTTAGTGGGCCTCCACATGTGATATTCTGAGAAGAACACGTCACTCATGCAGTGCTCCAGGCAAAGGGGCGTGGCCTGACTCTAATCATGTGGAAGCATCAGGCGAATCTAAAATGAGTAGCATTCTATAAAAGACCTGGGCCGCACTTGTCAACAATGTCAATTTTGTGACCGACAAAGATAGGCTGGGGAACCGTGCGGATTTAGGTAGACTAAAGAGACGTGACAATTAGTTGTATGACATGATCCTGGATTGGGTCCTGTGTGGGGAAAATGCCATAAAGGACCTTAGCAAGACAATGATGAAATTTGAAAATGAGCTGTGGTTTAGACAAATATCTTATAAATGTTAAATTTTCTGGATTTCAAAACTCTAAGAGACTGTCCTTGTTCTCAGGAAATGCCCATTGAAGTAATAAAGGGAAACAGGCCCAGAGGAACCTACTCATAAATGATTCGGAATAAATAATAGGGGTGTGTGTATAGGTAGGCAGAGAGAGAACACAAATGTGGTCAGCATAGGGAAGCTGATGAGTCTGAGCAGAGTGTACAGAGATCCTGTGTACTATTCTTGCAATTTTTGTAAGTCTGAAATAATTTCCAAATGAAGTTAACTCCAGACTTTTTTGTGAGGAGTTGCACAAGGGACAGTGCACATATTGGGTTATTTTCTCCCCTAGGTGAGCTATTATTTAATATTATTTTATCAAGTATTTATTGACTACTTTGTGCCAGAAACTGTGCTAAGTTCTAGAGGCTGACCTGCCCTATTCCTTCACGCGTTCTTTCATCCAGTAAAGTGCAGATGGCATGAAAAAGTTTTATCTTCTTTTGGGCGTCAGGGTCTCTCTGGGCCCCAATCTCCTTATTAGTACAATGTGGACAATGAAATAGATGTTCTCTGGCCTAACATGGATGATTCTAAGTTTCTCTACCAGGTTTCTCTCTTTCTCATCACTTCTTTTTTCTCTAGACTGTACCCAAATGGACATATTCCAGGTGTTTCTATGGTTGAATCAGGGAGGCCAACTGCAATCACCTTTCATAGCTAGGAAAGGCAGCTGGAATCCATTCAAGGAGGCACTGAGCTGGCCAAACAGTCCATTTATTTTTTTCCATAAAATAAAACACACATTTTTCATTTTCACCAATAACTTCATTGATATGGATATTTTGAGTATGTCAGCTATCTCCCACTATTGGCCTCTGGTGGGTAGAGGCCAGAGGTGCTGCTAAACATTTTTCCATGCATAAGACAGCCCCACAGCAAAGAATTATTTGGCCAAGTGTCAATAGTACCAAGAAACTTTGCAAACCACTTTTGACATGTTCGATCAGTCACAACACCTTCTCCATACACTTTACAAATCATTTTTTTGCATTTCAGTTGCATTTTTACCTTTCTCAAAATAATAAAGCATAATACTCCAAAAATATTGCCTATCTTCTTCTATCTTCAATATTAAAATGGCTGCACAAACATTCACCAATTTTGATAAGTTTTTTTCTAACACACGCTGATATGATAGCTATCACAATACAATCTAACAAAATTGTTTTGAATGAAGTTAAAGACAACTAAGCTCTACAAGAGTCATCATCTGGAAAAAACTAAACAAACTTTTCGGCCAACCAAGTATAAGTTGGCAAAACCCTCTTCTTGTCTCCTGAGCTGTTTTGTCTTTGGCTCTGGAGAAACCCCAGCCCTTTAGCAGGCTGGGGTTCACATAGTCTCCCAACCACAGGCCAGGTATGCTAGCTTTAAATTTCCCGTCACCACTGTCATGTGCTCTAAGGAACTCCAACTCCAGCATCACGTGGAACATTACACCTCTCTCCCTCCACAGCCAAGCAGTGAACAGGGCATTGGGGAGCTCTCCATGAGCCTAAGGCTTGTAAAAAAAAAAAAATAATAATAAAATTAAACCAAAGCCCAAATCAGCAAAAGCAATTGGGACATTTAATTTTATTTCCTTTATTTGGAGTTTAACAGTTAGTCACTGTTTCTGATTAAGAAACTTCTGAGCGGGAATAAGGGCCTTTAAAAAGAAACATGTTGTGTTTTGGCAGAAAACCTTAATGACTTCTAGCATAAACCTTTGTGAAAGGAGCAGAAGTCCCCAATGCTAGAGGGAGGCCAAGCTGGACACAGTAACTCATGTTACAACGCTTCATCTTGTTCTCTCTGCTCAGTCCAGGAAGCAGGGCGCCTGGAATCGCCTGTCATATAAATTAGCCAGTTCTATGTGTCTAAGGGGAGGCCTATTTATTTTCCTAGACTGAAGCCAACACTGAACTTGATGAGAGCCCTGCACAGAGTGCAGAGAAGGAGATGGCAGTGGTATTCGAGAATCAGGTGAATTTTCCTTACGGGTTTGAGAAAGGACACTAGCTTGGGGCTGGGGAGGGATGGGGGCAAACTGTTATGCCTGGTGTATATTATTCTCATTCAAGTTCTTCATTTTTTTCAGCATTTATTGAGAACCTTCTACATTTCAGACATGATGCCAGGACTTGGGATGATACTGTGGTCAAATAAAGTGCCCATAGAACATATAGTCTGTTGGGGCAAATTGTCCTGTAGTCAGATAACCACAACTCAGTGTGGTAGGTATCATTTCTGAAGTTCTATGGCAGTACAGGGGAGGGATAAGTTCATTCTGCCATGGCCAGAGTAGATGTGAGGCAATGGAAGTCTTTACAAAGGAGGTGATACTTGTGCTTGATCAAAATGAATGAGTAGAGGTTCACAGGGTGAAGAAGAGGAAGAACATTTCAAGCAGACACTTATGAAAAAACAAACCAAGTATACAACTGAATTGAGTTTAGGATGCTGTGCAGTGAGGAGTCCAAGATAACACAGGAAGTGGGATGGAAGGATGGTTTTGCAGGTCCTCGTGTTCTGTGTTAGGGCTGTGAGCAGGGGAGGTACATGCTCAGCCTGGCAACTGTGGAGAGGTGGATTCTAGGGCCTGGTAAAAACTTTTAACAGTAATCAAGGGGAGAGGGTGTGAAATTTTGAGTGAGGGCATGGTGGAGGGAAGGGAGAAAGCTGATGGCTTCAAAAATGCCTATCTGGGCACAAATAGGAGATAGAGGATGAAAAGGAGTTAAGGTGGAAGCCTTATTCCTTTCTTTTTGATATCTTGCCTTGTACTTCTCTTCTTCCTCCCCTTCTGCCTCCCCTCTCCCCTCTCCTCTTTCTCCTTATCTTTTTTCTTGTTCCTCTCCTGCTCCCTCCTCCTCTACATTCTCCCCTTCCCTAACCTCCTTCTCCTCTTCCTTTTTTTCTTCTCCCTGAAGAATTCAAGGAAAAGCCCCAAATAAGGACAGAAAATGTGGGGCTTTTTGTTTGATTTTGTGGTGGATGAAGTCCAACACTTACCCTTATCATAAAATCATCCTCTTTGTCTCTGCCCTATGATCAGGGAAAAGGTCTGATTTTTCTTTTAAGCAGCTGAGTTGGGTGTGTATGATTCATTGTTTGCTAATGTGAGTTATTGTTATAAAATAACTCAGAACAGGATGAATTAATATGTGATACCTAAATCATAAAGCCAGAGCTAGGATTTTATAAGAAATATGATCAAAGTTAAGTAAATGTGGAGGAGGTACATACTTCTAAAACAGAATCAGAAGCGTGTGTGCTGGACTGGGAATATGGAAGTGTGTTCCAATTCAGATTATTTAGGCAGAAGCCGACTGCAGCCTGCAGCGGAGGACTATGGACCCCAGGACCACTCACGGCAGACCTCATCCTTCCCCTGAGCCCTGGAGGGGCTGGCGGACCCTAGGGTCTGACAACGTGGCTCTGTTCCATATAATCACCAGACATCCAGAGAAGAAAACTACTTCTGATGGTCAAAGGATGCAAAAAGTTATAAAGCTTACAGTGCACATAGAGGGATTGGCCAAGGTGACTTGACTTATTTTATCCAACAGAATTTGTTGAGCACCTACTGTGAGGCAGTTACTATTCCAGGTGCAATGGAGACCTGGTCGGCAAGACAGAAGAAACATTCAGGGCTCCTCTGTGGATGTGCCGGGCTTGCCTTGCATGAGAGCAAGCCGCTATCATGGGTGAGCTCCCATGGCTGTGTCCTGTGTCTGAGAAGCTGTGAGCACCTAAGTGAGAGTGGGGCCCAGTACCATTTTCTAAACCTCACAAAGGTGTATTATGGGCCCATGGAGGTCATGCAGGTTGTTTCTGCTCTCATGGGGTGGTCAAGTGGGGTGTAAAAGACATTAAGTAGGTAGACATTGTATATGTAAGAGGATTTCATAGTAAATGCTGTAAGAGATGCACCTGGTGCCCATGGATGTCCCTTTGGCCCACCTCTGATTTCAACCCATATCCCTGGTGGACAATTTTATGTGAGCTCAGGTTTTGCTGGGACTGCCTACTGCCTGCCTGCATCCTGTGTCTCTTGCCTTCTGCCCAGGGTTTTTCTCAGATATCTCTCAGGAGCTCCTTGGCCAGCAGCAGACCAGTGAGGGGCAATTTCTGTTTCCAGAGATGACCCTCAATTAACAGAAGACACCAGGAATTGATGGGCAAATGCTCTAGTCTCCCAGCCCTTGAGGTGGACAACTGGGCTGTTTCTACCTCTTCTCATCTTTGCCAGGACCCATGACAATGCACGTATTGACTGGTTTTTCATTTTCCTCACTTTTCTACTCCCTGGGTTCACCTGCCCAATAAACAACCTACAAACCAAAATCTCGCCTCAGGTCCTGCTTTTGAGGAAACCCAGACTTTCAGATAGGCTTGATGAAGGACATCACCGGTAAAAGCAATACAGTAACTAGGAATTGGGAGAGAACTACCCCAATGAGAGAGGCCTCCTGAGAGATGGTAAGTGAACTGGAATGATTACTGACCTCTTCAAAGAAGACTTATTTAAGCTGTCATCGGGGCATGGCGTGCTTTTGCTTTAAGGGAGATAATTGTGAGAGTAACTTCCACATTTGGGTTAATTACTACCTCCCCCACCCCCACCATGGAATAGTAGTGTCATCCAGCCGGCAGCAGCCTGTACAGGCACTATGGAACCTGCCAAAGAGGACCCATGCTTCCCTGACTAGAGAGAGTAAGGTCTGTCCCTCCAACTTCCCCTGCACGCAGTGTCGCTAGACAGCACATACTGAGGCATAACAAAGGAGGGCTGTTGACAGGACTTTACAGTTCACACCTGAAAGTCAGCTTTCAAAACAATGATTTGGGGTATCTTACAACAAGAAAGGCAGAGCACGGTGGACCTGAGCTGGCTTTGAAGGCAGCATGGGTGATTGACTAAGGTGGAAAGGAAAACCGAGGACCTCGGGGAAGTGGGGAGACCCGCCTGTGGACACTGAGGCAGGAAGTACCACGTGTATGGCCAGAGATGAACCAGCTATCAGCTCCAGTTCTTCCTCTCATTCAGACTGTGAGGGGCACTTCAGGGCATGCCTGGAGGAAAACAGCTTCCTGTCAGAAATGCCCTTCATCTCTGTAACTCTCAACCCCTCACCGCCAGTGACGCCACTGTTTCCATGCTTGTCTGCACTGATGACTGCGATGATGATGGGGCTGACCCTCTGGTCCCAACACACTTTAGCGAGGCCCTAGACAGGCGCATAAAATCAGCTGGGGCCAGTTTCCACACCACACTTCCCCGTGCCCTGGAAAAGACAGACCTTGGAAACAGTT
Source organism: Anoura caudifer (assembly GCA_004027475.1). Taxonomy (NCBI): domain Eukaryota; kingdom Metazoa; phylum Chordata; class Mammalia; order Chiroptera; family Phyllostomidae; genus Anoura; species Anoura caudifer. The sequence continues at coordinate 162,292 of PVKU01003273.1, forward strand.
CAGTAACTGGGATTTAAAATTAATTTTCCATTCCAGCGTTCCTCTCAGTTTTTGTTCCAGTGTGCTCACCCCGACATCTTTCTGGTGACCTTGCTTAGTGCCTCAGCTCTGGGATTTTTTTAGTCTGTGATGAATGACCTCCACTCAGATAAATCAAAATAGGCGTGTTTGAAGGTCAAGCTGGTGCAAAGCAGCTCATTTTACACAGTAAGTGTTCCCACAAGGTGCCTGCAAATTGCTTCTCTTGGTTTCTTTTTTGGAGGAGGCAGCCACTCTCTGCCAACCTACCCATCTGATTGCTCACCAGTTGGTAATGTGGTCTTTAAACCTTGCAGCTGTTAATTTCCCTGCCCTGAGTCCCTTGGTGATGTAGGTATAAGAATGCATAAACGTAGTTCAGGAGCTTACCCTTGGAAGAATTATTTGTAACATGGAAATCTTCTAATAATTGTAAAACATCCCCCACCCCACTCTGTTTTGCATTCGTTCCTCAGCAGGTCCTTAGCATGAAGCCCCATTGCGCATGGCTGCCCTTGTCCACTACCAGCTCCATTCCTGCCCTCTGACCTTCCCTCATTGCTACATCACCTCCGGGCTCCTTGCTGCAGCTTCTTCTTGTTGGAGCCCTGATGTTTGGATTTTTCGCACTGAATTTTCACAAAGGAGGACTCATTGAGATTGTGATATTTGTTTTAGCTTAATGGCTCTCTAATAAATTCGAGACCATTAGAGAGGGGTCAGTGTTTTAAGTAGGGGGAAGTTTAAGAAGTAGCTTTGCTTAATTTGGCCTTCCCACTTCTTTTTTCTTTGTTTTAAAATTGGTTCTTAATATAAAAGTAATGTAGATTCATAATAAAAAATTTGACCTCCCACCTACTACCCTGAAGTAACTACTGTTCAATCTTTAAAAAAGTTTTTTTTTAATCTTCACCTGAGGACATTTTTCACTGTTTTTTAGAGAGAGAGGAAGGGAGAGAGAGAAACATGAGTGTAAGAGAGAAGCATTGATTGGTTTCCTCCTGCACGTGCTCAGAACAGGGATTATACATGCCCGGCCTGGGAATTGAAACTGAACCCAGGTATGTGCCCTGACTGAGAATCAAACCCTCAACCTTTTGGTTACAGGACAATACTCCAACCAACTGAGCCATACTGGCCAGGGCTACTGTTAAATCTCTTATGTATCCTTCCAGAATTTAAATAAATTTAAATAAACAGACATTTCATATAAATTAGATTACAATATACATAACTCATCTGCAACTTGCTCTCCCCCCCAATATAACAGTACATCTTTTCATCTTAGTGGAAACAAACTACTGTAGGACTTTGTTCCTGCTTCCTTTTCCCACTACAAGGTCTGTAACAATCTCAGGTGGTCACCACTGTGAGACATATATGAACGGAAGTAGGAGAGACCCAATCAGCACTTAGGACTTGGAAGGAACAGGGTTAGATTTGTAGGCCAAGAGCCAGCTGGGAATGTCTTTGGAACCCGGCTGAGCCTTGGCGGTATGAGTAAGGATGAGACTGGTACTGACACACAGGTGACTGGTGTATCCAGACTCAGTTGTAGTGGGTGATGGCTACAGGGGCCCATTTTAATTTGCTTTCTCCCATTAAATAGTGGAGAAGGTATCATATCTTCATAGCAGTAGCTTTTGCATAGTACAGTGTTAGACAGTGGAACAGAATGTATAATAATAATTGCTACCAATTATTGGCCACCTGGTTTTCAGAAAATGCTTGCACAAGGCCTAACACTATTCTGCACTGTGTATGCATGATGTCAAATGACATGAAGTAGATGGCATTACTCACATTTTACAGTTAAAAGGAACAAGGTTCAGAGGTCTTAGGTGATTCCCGGTATCCTTGAACCTCGCACGAGGCAGATCCGCTCAGGTGCCAACCTGCCTACCTACCTCTGGAACCCACACTCTTTCTACCACATCACATTGGCTCCCCATATGGCAGCACCCTATTTAAGTTTTAAAAGTATCTGTGAGGGAGAAAAATCATGTTAATAAAATAGGGGGAAAACTACCATTAGAAAGAAAGAAATGTCAGCTGGGCTGATAACATTTTGACTTGGCTTTCAAGCTCGATCATGCTGCCTGCTGCCTTTTAACCTTGCACCTGCAGACGGAGACCCTTTCAGAAGATTCCACTGAAACCACAGAAATGAAGTCTAGAAGCCAGACAGAATTTACTTAATCCTAACACTCAATACATGGAGTTTTACCATCTCTTTGAAGTTTTCTTTTTTAATGGAAGACGTTTGTGACATGGTTAAGATTAAAATGGAAGTTGGTAAATCTGAGTTTTACCTTTGTGGTCTTGGTGATGTGACTGTCCCCTGCTTGGTTTTGATTTATTTCATTTCAGTGTGTCTCAAATGTTTAACTGCTTGAGTTCTGTGTAAAAGCAATGTGGCCCTATTTTCATTTCTAAGGGAAATGTATATTGATTTAATGTTATAACTCAAGAAACAGCCCAAGAGATTTTTCTCAAAAGAAAAAAAAAAAAGGTACACGCATATGCACAAGATCTGTACAGACAGGTTGATTGTATGCAAGCGTGTCTGCCTTTGGGCTGAGACCAAGCACAGGCATCTATGTTTTGGCCAAAGAGCAGCTCTGTTTCCTGAAGTGCCAGTGGAGTGATGGGGGGCCCTGACTCAGGTCTAGTTGGTGCACAAACTCCGAAGATCAAATTAGTCCTGTCAGGGCGAAAAGAGTGTCTGACTGGAGCGGCGGCTCTGTGGCTGACACTTCTTAGCACCCTTCAGCAGCCTCCAGTATGATAACACCCATGCCCAACAGTGAATAACCTAATCAAGCCATTAAAGGCAACAGAAGCCCTCTGCCCTGTTTGATTTCTTCTCATAATGATATAAAGTGCGGTTTAATGAAGTCAAAGGGGTCCTGGGCCTCTCTGTGTGTTCAGGCCTTGAGAGGCAGCCCTATTGAGTCCACGGTTGATGTTCATTACCAGCTCACCGCTGCCAGTCCGGCCAACACACAGGCACTGCTTGTGAGCCACACTGTGGCTGGGCTTTCTGGGGCAGGTTTCTAGTTGCTGCAGCCCCGCCTGCATTTTGTCTACATAAATTAGACCTTGTGCAGCATATTGGCCTGTCAGGGGACTAGGAAGAAACTGTATATTGTTTCTGGCATCCCTGAGCCCTTCTGCCCCTGACATCTGCTGCGCCTGTGACAGGGAATACATTCTTGACTCATTATCCGAGCAAGTGGAATCCCACCCTGACAGGACCATTAATCAGAATCAAGCAGTCCGGCAAATAAAAAAGAGAGCGAGCGAGAGAGCATAGGAGTGAGAAAGCCACTACGGGAAAGAAAAGAGACACTTTCTAACTTTGGCTTTGGTGTCATTCGGGGGTCTGGACAACGAGCAATCCATCTTTCTGAGTGACAGACCTGATGGATGGCATTATTTATGCTTTTGTGTATTAAAAGACAGCTCTGGCACTGGCTTGTCATTTTCACAGAGGTTTACAAAAAGTTGAAATTTAATTTGGAGGAAAAGGAGGGCAGGGATCAGAGGCGGCTGGCAAATTGACAGTCCTCAAAGTCAAGAGAGGGAGCTGAGGGCACCTGAGTCCAGTGACTCTCTGGACTGAAGTGGGCAGGGGACAGTGCAGGGTGTGCACATAGGTGTGTGTCAGCATGGCTCTCGTGTGTCTGGGAGGACTATGGAACCCTGGGGCTTTCAGAGTGCATTCGGCATGTGCTTATCATTTTATTACGATGAATGTTTGGGCCTTTGTTGTGAAAAGATGCAAATGAAAAATATACTTGCTTGCTTGGAAGTGTGTTTGTGCACATATGTGTGGAGAAATTTTGAATGATTCTTTCCAAACTAGAGCATTGCCTGACATTGGAACTTCACGAATCTGCTGGTGTGCCTATGCATGTGCATGAGTGTGTGTACGAGGAAGACACAGGGGTGAGTTGGGGATAAACAATGCTGTTGCACAAATTTCTCACAATCTACATGTCATCCCTATGACCTAGGATACGGGAAGGAGAGGAATGAAAGATATAACTAAGAGATGATAGCATTGCATATTAATTAATTTTTTTACAATTAGTTATTTTTTCCAGCTTTGAGATATAAGTGACATATAACGGTATATAAGTTTAACATACACAACATGATTATTTTATACAGTTATATATTGCAAAATAATTACCACCATAGGGATAGCTAACACCCCCATCAAGTCACATAATTACCATTTCTCTTTTGTCGTGAGAACATTGAAGATCAACTGTCTTAGCAACTTGCAAGAATATAATGCTGTATTGTTAACTATAATCACAGCAATGCATATTTATAACCTTCACTTATAACTCTATGCTCTTGAATGCGTTATACAGGATTATTTCCATAGACATCTGCTATTGAATCCACCAGTCAAAATGCATCATTTGCTTTCAATTAACTTCCAGTCCTTGACTTGTTCTATTTTTTCTATTTCTGCCATGTTGGCACCTTACATCTTCTCCCCGAGGGTTCCGCACCTTGGGCAGCTGCAGCACTGACGACATTCCCTGGCAAGACAGCAAAGCCTAGCCCCTTGTTCGTGAGCCATGGAGAGCACAAAGCCTGGCCCAGCCTTCAGCCCAATCATCAGCTATTCCTCCCACTCCTGAATCGTCCTCATTTCCTGGAAGGAGGCTGGTAGGGATCCTTCTCATCAGCTCTGCTTTTGCCAGAACCTCCCTAGGTGTTGTCACCTATAGGCCTTGACCCTGATGGGTCCTGGGAAGGTTAGAGGATTATCTAAAGCCCCTGGGAATATACAGATGGCATGGAAAGAGAGAGAAAAAGACGCTTCGAAGTAGACTCTTTCAAGTGGGGCTTGGATTTAGTTTTAAAAGGGGGGCTTAGATCTAATGTCTTAAGTTCCTTGTGCCCAACTGGGAAACCGTTTCCTTGAAAGCATACTTTGATTTTTAATCTATCATTATAAAATGTCATATAATGTTATGAATTACGTCGCAATTATAAACTATAAATTTAAGTATTTGAAAGGGCTGAGAAAAGAGGTAGACCTCTTGGTGAGTATTAAGACCAAACACAAAAGGGAGGCTTTCAAAATATGGCATTTTATCTGGCAGGAAACAACTGATCATGTTATACTTTGGATCACATAGAGCAAGGTTGGCATGGGAGGGCACAGAGTGGCAGTCTGTGGGGTACATTTCTCAATTGCTGTAGGAGCTCTGAAGTCATACTTCTCCGGGGGAGAGGCTGTCCTAAGAGATTACCTGCAGAAGTTTGGAGCTGGCTATTCTAGGTACACCGGCACGTCTGCCCCCTCTTTGGTATGAACAGCTGTTTCCTCAACAGGAGAGAGAGAAGTGAATTCATCTCCAATGATGTAACTTTAAGGTAAATCAATTAATGTTGATAACAAGCTTTAGATTCTTCACTGGTAACATGAAAATGATCATGTTTTCTTTGGAGGGTCATTAAACTACAGATATTGCATGGGAAATACCTAGCCAATGCAGTGCTTAAAGCAGAAGGTTGGGTGTTCAATAAGTGGGTCTATTATTACTGTTGTAGTCTGGCTCAGATTTGCACAAATGACTAGACATTGACGCATAAAAAGAATCTATAATCAGTAATTGTTCCCAACTATGAGGGTTCCTTAAGAAAAACCTTAGTATAAATTAATTTCCTTAGTATTTCCTTAGTGTACTAATATTCCTTAGTATACTATAATAATAGTATACTAATACTATTCCTTAGTATTTCCTAGTATACTAATTAGTATACTAATTTCCTTAGTATAAATTAATTTCCTTCTATATACTTTTCCTCCAACTGAATATCTCAGTCTGTGTTCAGTATACTGAAAGTTTTAGCCACTCTTGATAAGGATAATTAGAAGAAAAAGAAAACTGTAGTTTGGACAGAGAGAAAAGGCATAAAATGGAAGAGACAATAAAAAGAATACGCTTAGAGATTTCTTCCATGACAATTTAAGAGAAGAAAAAAGAATGGAGACAGACTACACTGGGCCTTTGGGACACACGTGTGTTTTTATACCAAGATGGGAGTTGAGACCTGAGTGAGAGCACGGGCAGAGTTAGGTCGGGGTGTTCTGCTGTGCTCTTGTGTGGAGTTAGCAAGGTTGGGACAAAGCTTCAACTTAGCGGGGAGGTGGGTTGATAAAGCCTTATTTTTTCCAGTGCAGGAGTCCAAGTACCTCTTCATCTCTAGATCTCAGTGGGATATAGGAGGAGGGAGTCAATGGCTGAGTCATGATAGACAGGACTCTGAACATCTGGTGGGAGGAGCAACCGCAGAGGGAAAAATCTTCTTGGTTTTCATATTACTTATTACTAATTAAAAGACATTTATATACATCTCACTGAAACTGAGAGCCTGAAAACATTCTAGCATGAGGGGAGTGGTAGAGTAAATGGAAATCAGCTGTAGAATAGCCAGTAGTAATATATAAAATATCTGCAAATTGTTTTTTTAATTTTTATTAATTGATTGGGGGGGAGAGAGAGAGAGAGATTTTTGTTGTCCCATTATTTATGCATTTATTGGTTGATTCTTATTTGTGCCCTGATGAGGGATCAAATCTATGACCTTGGCATATTGTGATGATGCTCTAACCAATTTAGTTACCCAGTCAGGCTCTGCAAATTGTTTTTGATAGTCTCTCTAGTGTATTGTCTACATTACTTTAGGAATCCAAAGAATATTCTTAAAGGCTCCCATTTATCCTCCTTGTCCCTTCTATTTTTTTCCTCATAATATTTTAAACCTCTCATTCACAAAGTCTCCTACTATGGGGATTTTATGTCTTGGGGAGGAAATATTACAGACATCTGTTCCATTATTTCCAGGTGGGGTAATTTCACCCAACTGCTAGTGGAATGGATAGATGTATGACCAGCCATTCTTCTCTGGACTAGTCCAATGACCTTAAGCAAATCAGCAAATCATTTAACTAACCCCTCCCTCACCCTGATATATTGCTTTCATGGGTTGTTGAAAAATGCATGCAGTTTTTTTTAACACAGTGTCTGACCCTTCCTATAAATGGTTTTTATTCTCATTATCAAATTCCTATGACAGTAGTGATCAAGTACAAATGGAAAGTCTAGAGTGGATATATTTTACTCAGTGGGGAGGGAGAAAAGAGCCTTGTGGAATTGGAAGGTAAAGCAAAGCATCTCAGGAAGACATTCTACCATCATTTATTTCCATACAACAGTTAGGTGACTTCTCTACCTGAGACCAGAGACAGAGATGAAAAGACAGTCCTTGCACTCAAAGTCCAGTGGAGGAGATAAAAACACATATACTTAGCCCCTGTGGAGACTGGCACAGAAGGAGGGAGGGATCTGCAAAGGCAAACATTCCTAGGAAGCCTCGGGGCTCGATAGCTGCCCTCAGGTGGCCCTCTTTGCTCTTTGGGCAGCTACAAGTGGTATGGCAATTTGCTACCCAGAAAAGAACACTCCCGCTTGCTTTCAGCCCAGAAGTTCTAAGCCCTCAGTATCCTCCTAGGACAAATCTCTATTAGGCATGCGGCTTGCTTCTGGGTCCCTGAAGTTCATTTGGTGGACTCAGCTGTTTGTGAAACCCAAGGGAATCATTCATTAACATCAGTAAGGGATGCCTAACATCTGGCTTGATGGGGGCTGGGCTTGGTTAATTCTACTTGGAACAACACCAACATTAGTTCTGCTTGGATTAACACCAGCACTAATGATGACATAAGACTCTTACTTCATTAGCCTGATGAAGGGAAAATCTTGCATGTTCAGCTCGAGCCAGGAGTAGAGCTCAGGTCCAAGACTCCGGAACCGAGCCTAATGAGTGAATTGAGCTAGCTGGACAGAGGAAACTACCCAAGCGTAGAGGGAGGGCTTAAGGGTTGCAAGGGGTACCATTAGCTCAGACAGATAGACTGGGAACACCTAAGTATTTTAGAAGTTGTAGACATTGAAGGTATACTGACTCGGGTCTCATTTCTTTTACGGTTGGTTAAAACAACCACAGAGCTGCTTTGGTTTCTATATCAACAGTTCAAATGCCTACTGTTAAGGGGAGAGATGGTCTGGGACCAAGAAATAAAACCATCAGCAGTTTGATTTGGAGTTTTTATTTTCTTCTGTACCCTTCATCACTGGGCTCAAATACATACATATGTATAGACACACAGCTTCTGTGTTAGCTACCCAAACTACAAATATTTAATAAGCATGTGCCATAAATCTTGTAAGGTACCAGGGCTCTAGCAGTTGATGGTAGACATGATCCCCTTCATAAAACTCAGATTGGAGGAGGGGGCCATACCAACCAGTACTCAGAGAACTGAGGATATTAACGTTATGCAGATGGAATGACACTTCGCTCAGACACTTCCGGCAGGGCAGAGAGGGCACATAAAGGAAACCCTGAAGCCAGAATGAATAGGAGTTACTACCCAGGAGAAGAATTCTCTCACAGAGAAGATAGCTATTCAAGATCCTTCAGAAGAGGAAACTTGAGGGAGGAGAGTGGCTGCCAGACCACCAGTGAGTTTTGAAATAGAACTGGAATTAGTAAGAGCAAGAGTGGAGAAACAGGCAGGAATCTAATCAGAACCTGACAGCTGTATTAAGGAGTTTATCAACATCTCTGTCTCAGATGACACCTTTGAAACTCTCACCTAGAAGCATGGTTGGAAATTCACTTCAGAGAAGAATTGTGACTTCCTCCTATTGGCCAGTGTGTTCCAACTATTCCTTCTCTGGTTTAAGATATGTATAAGCTTGTTGCTTTGTGGTTTGAGTTCAGATTCTACTGGACTTCCTTGTTTCTCCCAAGCTGGAAATGGCAAATGTTCAGAGCACTGACTGTGTTTCTGCTGCCATTCTCATCCAGACGTGAGCAGGACACCCACTAACGGCTGCCAGTCCCAGAAGCCTGCCAACCAGAGAACACTCTGAGATGGAAGGTTCCTGAAAAGAAACCAGGGGACTCCTTGGGGACCAGAAACCCCTTCTTTGGCATTTGGCTGCCTTCACCTGACACTCAGCTACCCACAATCACCCAATACTCAGCCTCAATTAATAAAATTTTATTCATCTTAACTGTTTGCGTAACACTTCAATCTCAACTGCATGTTTATGCAAAGATAATTGGGCTGCTGTTTAAGTTGTGGGAAGAATCAACAAACTTGCTATGACTATCTTGTCTGATGCCATTAAGTGTCTCTGATGCCTCAGAAGGCATTTCCTCTTTTGTTTATATATTGTATTAAGTGAGTCACTAGAGATAAATGAATCAAATGGCCCACCAAGTCCAGCATCGGCTGCAGATGTTTAGCAGCCCGCAGAATTCATTAGTGCAGTGAGAGACTGCGGTTTTACTCCAAAACTAAATATCTAGTTAAGGCAGGATTTGAAGACTACAGCTTAATTCCCCTGAACAAACAGAAAGCAGTTTGCTAGTGAAACTTAGTTGAATTTATTACAATTGACAATACTGAAATCAAAAGTAAAAAAAAAAAATTTTTTTTTGCTGTCTGCTTTTCACTGACCTAATGAAATGGAAAGGGACAGTAGGCAAAGCCTGGTGATTTTGTTGTTTTTCTCTTTTCGGTAGAGAGCTGAGGTCTGAGGCCTCTCTGCCTGTTCCCTTGGTGACAAGAAAGCTTAGAGGCAGGGGCCTGAGCACCTACAGAGTGAATTCTGGGCTCTTACTTTTTCTGGCCCTAATTTGCTGATTGCCCCTGAACAGGAAGTTTTCACCACTCTGTGGCAACTCCTTGAGATTAAAAACAAATAAATGGCTACAAATGATTAGCAGGACCGCTGTAAGCGTAAAACTTAACGAAGACATCAAAAAAAGGATAGAAAGTCCAGTTTTAAATCTGAGTTTTGTCAGTAAGAAAATATGTTCCATGAGGTCTGGTTAGGAAGTAAATGGATCAGTTTAAATTTGCATCAGGAGCAAGAAGTTTGAGGGAGGTAATTGCTGCCAATTAAGAAGAGCATGGTCAAGTCTGAGTTCTGCATTTAAAGAGGGTATTTCAGATATCAGTTGGGTTCCGAGGGATGTTGAAGTGAATATTGCATTCAAGGGGATCTAATGCGCATTGCATGTATATATTAAATTAATTATATATTTCATTTATTTAGTTCTAAAATTGTGTGAAATAGGCATTGAACATCCTTAGTGAAGAGGAATGTGAGACTCAGAGAGATTAAGTAATTTGCCTAAAGACACACAGCAAAGTACTAGAGCTGGGACTTAATTTATCTGATTGCAGAGATTGTTTCCTTTTCAGCATACTTCCCAAAAGACATGGGAAAATGTGATGAGGTTTAAGAAGTAGTTTAAGTTTTTAGGTAATCTGTGTACCTGCTCTTTTGATGTTGTTTTCCGGGGAGAGAAATGGGAAGGATCAACCTGTGATTTCTTCCTATGGAATCGTCCATTGCGGGTAGTACCCCTCCACCCACCTCTGCCCCATAGGCCATGGAGAGGTGAATATTAGCTCTCCCTACTCCAGATGCCGCCTTGGCCACTGGCCCTGAAGAAGGAATGCATACACCTGTACACATACACACACTCACTCACATACACATTGAATTACATTTCAAAATTATTTTCTGTTAATCTAACTTGTTCCCAACTTCTGGATTTCTCCCCTGACTGCAGCAGAAGATATCAAAGGGGGGATGTAGAGATCAGAATCATCTTGTTTATTACTAATTACTTACTGGTCTGTCAACTGTCTAGTCTCCAAAGTAACCTAGAACTTTAGTTTTCATTTTCTGCTCTCCATTGGGGTTTCACAGTAGAACTCAATTTGGAATTATTTCTTGAGCCAACTAACTGAGGTCTGATGTCCAATTGGCTTGCATATTGGATGCTCTTGCTCCCTGAAAAAGGGTTAGATCCTTCAGAATCTCCTCTCTGCTAATATAAACCCATCCATATCAATTTCCTAGAGCTGCCGTACAAATTACTATAGCCTTGGTGGCTTGAAACTACACAGATTTATTATTGCCCAGTTCTGGAGGCCAAAGTCTGAGATCAAAGTGTCAGCAGAGCCACACTCTGGAGGCTGTGGGGCAGAACCTATTCCTGGTCTCTTCCACCCTCTGAGGTTGTCAGCACTCCTTGGCTTGTGTGGCATCTTGATATCACCGTCTCTTCTGTGCATCTGTCTCAAAACTTCCTTGGCCTCTCACCTAGGATATATACAACTGCATTTACAGTCCACCCCCCACATGGGGGAGCACTGCTCAGCCCACGGTACCATCTTTGCTTCTTGCATCATTTCCACCTCCTGCCATCAATCCTCAGGGTGCAGAATGTATGTTCTCTGTTGAGCCACATTGCTGAAATGATTTATGACCTTCTGTCCTAAGAATTATCTTCTAACTCTCCGACACCAGGTGCAAGGAAGTGCATGTGTGCCTGACCATGACGACCACCCTTCGCTGACTTTGTTATTTTGTTTTCAAAATTTCTTGTCAATCAGCTGTTGGATTCCAAGACGGAAAGCTGGAGCCTGTGCTCTCTTATCCAAGGGCCCAGGATGTACTGCGCCTCCCTTCCCTGCCCCAGCCATCCTTTCCCTGCCAGGGCAAGGGTAGCCTCCCACAGCAGCACCATGCAGGCAACAGCAGAGACTAAGCCAAACTGTTCCTCGGTCCCAAATGAGGAGCACTAAGAAAGACTGAGAAAAAAAAAAAGCACCTAGTAAATTAAGGAACGCTTTCATCTTCCTTTAAAATGTTGATTTCCCCTGAACTAAAATGCATTAGAAAAAAATGTGAGAGAAAATGTCTAGTTCATGCAAAGCTATCAAGTCCTAGAAAAAACCCCAGCAAATCTCTGGCTGCTGAAGAATTACCATTCTACGGAGAAGTTCTCTTAGGTCAGGGATAAAGAAAAAGCAAAACCGGGCAACAATAATTTAGATCTTGGAGCTATGAGACCTGGATTCTAATCTTAATTCTCTCAGTAACAAGCTTTATACCTGGGAAAGTTTGTCTTTCTGGACTTCAGGGGACTCATCTGTAAAATGGAGTTAATAGCATTAGCCTTGCTCCACTTACAGGGTTTTTATGAGGCTCAAATGTGATAGTTGTGAAAATACTTTAGAAAGCTTAAAACTTCACATATAATGTGTGCCTTTCTTCGGGCAAGCAGATGGGAGCTTGAGCTAATGAAGTAAGACCTATATAGACCAACCATCACCTTGGCTTCGGGATGCTTGCTGCCTCTCACTCCACCTTCTTTTCAGTAAGTCACTAGATTTAAAGTCTGCAGACTTGGGTATGAATCATACCCTTACTCTTAATGTGTATAGGAGATTGCAGGTAAATATTATTATACTTGAACTTCAGCTTCTTCATCAGTAAAATGGGGATTCTTGTCTATATTCAATTTAATCACATGAAATCATGTATTGAGAAAGCTCTTTTTGCAACTACAAAGCACTTTACAAATTGAAATTTGTGTTATTAAGATGACCGAATACCCAGTGTCTTTATCATCTGATGTCCAAACGGTTGGATGTAGACCTCTCACCCAACCTGCCTCCAGGAACTCCAGGGTGGTTCTGTAGTCCTGCTTAACTCGGCATGGCCGTAGATGAAATCGGAGCAGGATACACCTCGGATTTGTTTTCTTTTGTGCATCTCATCGACTACAGTAATGCATTAGTTGGATGGGACAGTTGCTGTAACGGACAACAAACTGCAGTTGTCATAATACAACTGAGCACTGCTTCCCACTCACGTCACAGTACAACGCAGGGTGAGGGGAGAGGTCAGGGGCTGAGCCCTCCACAGTCATTCAGGGCCAGGGCTCCTTTCATCCTGCCATCCCCTTAGGCTTTAGAATCTTCCACTTCATTCTATGTATTCAGCCTGTGATGAGCAAGAGGAGTCTAGAGGACTATGTGGGAGGTTTGAGAGGCCAGTCCTAGAAACGGTGTGCAGCACTTTCACCTGTGCTCTAGGGACCAGAACTCAGCCACACAGTCTCATCTAACTTTAAGGCAAATGGAAAATACAGCCCAGTGGTGTGCCCATATGAAAGAGAGAAATATGCATGTTGGTGAGCCCTCACAATCTCTGCCAAAGTGGAATCCTTTAGGTTGATTTAAAGACATTTAAATTAGGATTAATTTTCTTTTTCCCATAGCCGGAGACAATGGATTCAATCTAAAAGATATTAGGCATCACTCAAAGACAGTGTCCGTGTGTATGTCTGCACCTGCATACATGTGCACCTCCATATCTAACGGACAGGTGAGGTTTTTCATATTTATGTGTAAGTTGCTTACAATTTAAATACATTTCTTACAAAACCAGAGGAAGCTGTAGAGTATACCAGTTAACATATAAGACTTGGAGGCAGACAACCTGGGTGCAAATCTCAGCTTACCATTAGCTACCTGAATAACCTTGACAAAGCTACTTAAACTAGTGGTTTTCAAACACTTATGAAAATGCATATATATAATACATATATGCACATACCATATACACACATAATATATGTACATATATAAGTATATATACATTTGTGTGTCTATACATTCATATGTTGTATACATTTGGACTGGTAGAATCAACTTAATTGATTTTATGCCTAGTAATAGGTCATGACCTTCAGTTTGAAATTACTAATTTAACCTCTTACTAGTCTTGGTTTATTTACTCAAATGAAAAGGTTTGCTTGGTTTACTTGTCTCATGCATCAAACAAATTCTCATAAAGGATTTTGTGTTCTGAGCAGTTGATACATGTCCGCAATTATTATTAATATTATTATGTCATTTAAAAAGTAGTTTGCCAAAACTCATACAACTAACACGAAGAGGTAGAGACAGAATTGAAGCAAGAAATTGTTGGCCCCTTTCCACGTTAGCACAATAGGAACATTTAATCCTATTTTCTCTCTTCATTCGTGAAATAGGAAATATTTATTTGGTGCAAAGTATGTATCAGGCACTCTGATAGCTCTGGGACTGGAAGGATGACTAAGTCGTAGCTGTGATTCTTACACAGCCTAAATATCTACACCTGTGCCGTGCAATGCGCTGGCCACTCACCGTAAGTGGCTATTTGTGTTTACATTTAAATTAATTAAAATGAAATAAAATTTCAAATTTATTTCCTAAGTCACAATAGTCATATTTGAAGTGTTCAATTAATTGCTACATGTGGCCAGGGGCTGCTACCATGTTTGACGGTACAGATGTAGAATGTTTCCATCATCACAGAAAGTTATAAAGTATAATCAAAGAGCATGGCACATATTTTATTCATAGTGCTTATGAAAACATAGAATTACTGCATGTGTTCACTTGGGTGATTGTTTAATTTTTTTTATCTCCTGCACTGGGCTATAAGCTTCATGAGATCATGGAAGCATGCTCTAAGCATGAGACCACACTTGATTTTTTCTTTTCTGTATATACAGTGGCTAGCCTAGTAGTATCATCCTTGGTCTTAGGGCACACTAGCCCTTGATAGCAAGAATGCTGTGGTCCAGGTGTGCATAGTTCTTCTTTGTCCACTCACATTCTGAGCTCTGAGGACAGATACTAACAACTTAGAAGGGCTAAGCTGAGATTGAATAGTGAATGGTTGTAGGTGTTGGTAGGCAAATCTGGAGAAAGGATTTCATGAGCTATGGAACTATATGTCGGATGATGATCTAGGAGGGAATTGATGACCTCAATCAGAAATTAGGAGTGATGTAACTACATCAGTGAGCCTGTTTTTGGGCCAACTTGTTAAGGGACCTGTTTAGTTTGCCTGATTTATTCATGGTGGGAACACATGTCTTCTGGCCATGTCCTCTTAGATTTGTGAAGAGTGTGCCTTATTCACAATAACTATCCAATAACTATTTGTTTAAAGAATGATAGGGTTCAGATAGCTTTGAACTAAACTAAAAATAATTATATTAAAAAAACACAGGAAGGTAAGGGCAGAACAGAGATTCTACATGTCTTAATGTGGTTGGGAAAACTTACACTGGTATCACCAGCTTGCTGATGAAGGAAGGCTGGCTAGATGCTCTCTGAAGTCCTTTCCAACTCCATCTGACATTTGTTATGAACACTGTTTCAGGGAGAAAGGGATTTTGAGTTCCAGCTGAGGAATTTAGGACATATTCCCTCCTGGTGAATAAAGGAATTGACAAAGCTTCTTCCAAGAGGAATAAAGACTCCATTTAGGCACAACCTTGACCCAATCACGTCCAGTGTATTCTGAGGAATATTGACCTACTCCTCTGGGAGTTGAGAGAGAATACAGATGGGAGTGAAAGCCGTGGCCCCAAAGATAAACTGATTTCCTCCTCTCTTAAGAGCTATTTATTTAGTGTTTGTATATCTGGCAATGCCTTTACAAGAAGTGCGATAAAAGTGCTGGCATTTCATATCCTTAACTGACTACTTACTGCTTGTCCAGGCTCCCTCTGGGACTCAGGGAAGCAACTTCTCCCTCACCCTTCAAGATCCAGTTCAGTTTCTTGGCTCTCCTTCCAAGATGGCTCATGCGACTACTCCCAATCAAGATGTCCTTTGACAAGTTGGCATTTGTTACACCCCTTGTCCTTTTATTGGATCTTAATCACTTACGACTTTGTGACAGCTCTTGCCTGGTTCAATTATATTAGCCAGGCTGGGCTATCCCATTGAGGACGTTATAGTAGACAGAAAAGTGGCCCCCAATTGATGTCCAGGTCCTAGTTCCTGGAACCTGTGGGTATGTTACTTTACATAGTGAGAGGGTCTTTGTGGATGTGATTTTGTCAAAGACCTTGAGATGGGGAAATTGTCCCAGCTTATCTGTGTGGGCCCAATGTATTCAAAAGTGTCTAAGAGAGAGGCAAGCGGGTAAAGTCAGCAGAGAATAATGTGACAATGGAAATAGAGGGAGTGATGAGCTTCAAAGATGGTAAAAAGGGCTGGGGAATACAGGTGGCCTCTAGAAACTGGGAAAGGCAAAGGAATGGATTTTCTAGAACTTCCATAAGGAGGTTCTGCTGACACTTCATTTTGAGCTATAAGACCCATTTTGTACTTCTAACCTCCTGAAGTGTAAGATTTAAAAAATGTGTGTTGTTTTAAGCCATTAAGTTTGTGGCAATTTGCTAGAGCAGCAACAGGAAACAAATACAGACATGCTCAGCAAACACTTGTCTGTCTGGATTAAGGCCTTGTGGGACATTCTGCAGGCAGATAGAATTTTGAACCTATTTGAAAAACAATGAAATGGCCATGAAATTTTTATGTAATCTATAAGGAAAGTGTGGTTATATATGGAGAGCCCTAGAGGCAAGGTATGAATGCATGAATGCAGCCCCAGCCTGCTCTCAAACTGAACAGGGGCCTTAGGCCTCAGCTGTGCTCCCGGCTGGAGGAGGTACTCTGCAGTTCGGAGCAGTTTACAAAGAGAGTCTCTGTAGCTGCTGTGAACCTGCAAAGAGGATATAGTTCAAAATGTAGCGTAAAGTGGGCACAGCCTCTGCCACTGACATCGTGTGGCCTGTCCCAGCCAAACAGAGCAGCCTCTCCTTTCCTGCTGGATCCTCCCCAGGACTTTTGACTTCACCCCGTGGAAGTCAAAAGCCAAGCTGCAGAAGTGGTGAAGAAATCCAGTCCTGTCTGGCTCCCAGTTGAAATGGTGGTAGTTAAGCAGATTTCCTCCAAGCCAAAGGAGCACAACTCTGCCAGGGAAATCAAATTAAAACAGGAAGGTGGAGAAATGATCTTCATTAAAAGCATACCTGCCACAGTATTTCTTCAAGCCAATTTGGCACGGAACCTTGCCTCTACTGCTTTTAATAGGTGTGAACTGATGTTTTATTTAACTGTCCACCTTCTCCTGGCTCCTGATGCTGCCTAGAAAAATAAGGCTTAAAATTTATTTCTGATTTAGCTGGCTATGAGTCCAGGCTATTCCCAGGGCTACAGCCTCAGGAAAACATTAGAAAAATCCTCTTTTTTTTTTTTTTTTTTTTTTTTGAGAATTCGGTATTTCATTCAAAAACTACTGCGCCCCTATGAACCACATTTGAAACTGTGTCAGCTCTGTCTTTACTCTTTTTAGGGGGATGTATTGGGTTGGCCAAAAAGTCTGGTTTATTTCTGTAAAATAAAAAAACACATTTTAGTCAGGAACTTCGGCCAAGATGGAGGCATATGTGGACACACTGTGCCTCCTCACACAACGAAGATTTAGAAACAAAAAAACCCCAGATCTGACAGAAAATTGAACTGTAAGGAAGTTCGACAACCATTCACCCACACCAGTAGGAGGGGCGGAGTTGGTGGCCCATGGAGAGGGATCGCAGCAGGAAGTAGAGGTGGTTGGAGGTCCCGGGTATGCAGGTGGCAGCTAGCAGACCCTGGGCATGCAAGGTGGCTGACTGACCATGGACACACATTTGTGCACAGATAAACCAGGTGAAAATGGGGAGACAGACCATGAAACCCAGGGCCCCAGTGCTGGGAAATAAAGCCTAAAAGCACCAATTGAAAACACCTGTGGGGGCTGAGGTGCTGTGAGAGACTCAGCATCACAGGAGAGTCCGTTGGAGAGACCCACAGGGTCCTAGAGTGTACACAGGCCCACCCACACCAGAGGCAGCACCAGAAGGACCCATTTGCTTGTAGAAAACAGCCAAAGGGACTGAAATATGAGAGAGAGAGCAGAGCAAGCGCCATTGTTCCCTCTCGGACCCCACCCCCACATACAGAGTCAGAACCCAGCGACTGGGTTGCCCCGCCCTGGTGAACACCTAAGACTCCACCCCTCATATGTAACAGGCACGACCAGACCACCTCCCCCCCAAAAAAATATGGCAGAAGCGGAAGAACAGATTAAAGTCCCAGAGCCAATACATCTAAGTGATCAAGAGATAGCCAACCTATCAGATGCACAGTTCAAAGCCCTGGTGATCAGGATGCTCACAGAATTGGTTGGTTTTGGTTGCAAATTAGATGAAAAAATGAAGGCTACAATAAGTGAAATGAAGGAAAATGCACAGGGAACCAATAGTGATGGGAGGAAAACTGGGACTCAAATCAATGGAGTGGACCAGAAGGAAGAAAGAAACAACAAAACAGAAAAGAAGGAAGAAACAAGAATTCAAAAAAATGAGGAGAGGCTTAGGAACCTCCAGGACATCTTTAAACATCCCAACATCTGAATTATAGGGGTACCGGAAGGGGAAGAAGAAGAGCAACCAGTGGAAAACTTATTTGAACAAATTATAAGGGAGAACTTCCCCAACCTGGCAAAGGAAATAGACTTCCAGGAAGTCCAGGAAGCTCAGAGAGTCCCAAAGAAGTTGGACCCAAGGAGGAACACACCAAGGCACATCATAATTACATTACCCAAGATTAAAATGAAGGAGGGAATTCTAGAAGCAGCAAGGGATAAGGGGACAGTCACCTACAAAGGAGTTCCCATCAGACTGTCAGCTGTTTGCTTAAAAGAGACCTTACAGGCAAGAAGGGGCTAGAAAGAAGTATTCAAAGTCTTGAAAGGCAAGGACCTACATCCATCATTGCTCTCTCCAGCAAAGCTTTCATTTAGAATGGAAGGGCAGATAAAGTGCTTGTCAGATAAGGCCAAGTTCAAGGAGGTCATCATCACCAAGCCCTTATTATATGAAATGTTAAAGGGACTTACCTAAGAAAAAGAAGATAAAAATATGACAGTAAAAAGACAGCAAACTCACAGATATTAACAACCACACCTAAAACAAAAGCAAACTAAGCAAACGCTAGAACAGGAGCAGAAACGCAGAAATGGAGATCACATGGAGGGTTAGCAACAGGGGAGTGGGAGGAGGAGAGAGGGGAAAAGGTACAGAGAATACGTATCATAGACAGTGGGTAGAAAATAGACAGGGGGAGGGCAAGAATAGTGTGGGAAATGTAGAAGCTAAAGAACTTATGACACATGGACATGAACTAAAGAGGAGGAATGTGGGTGGGAGGGGGTGTGCAGGGTGGAGGGGAATGAAGGGGGGAATGGGATAACTGTAATAGCATAATCAATTAAATTAAATTTAAAACATTTTAAATTTTCACCAATAACTTTAGAGATTTAAATATTTTGAGTATGTTGGCCTTCTCCCCCATGGTAGAATATTGATCGTTCTCAATTCAGGTCTCCATTTGATCTCTATCAACGTCAACTGGTCTGCCCAACCGCCTACGGAACATCATCCAACGAGAAATAAATCTCCAGCCCAAAACTTCACAAACCACTTTTGACACATTTGATGAGTCACAGCACCTTCTCCATATGCTGCACAAATCTTTGTTAGCATTTCAGTTGCATTTTTACTTTTCTTGAAATAAATCATAATATGCTGAAAAGTTGCATATTTTCTCCCATCTTCAATATTAAAATGACTACACAAAAATTCGCCCATTTTGATAAATATTTTTTTAAATGCATGCTGATATGACAGCTGTCACAATACAATCTAACAAAATTGTTTCAAATGAAGTTACAGACGATTAAGTGTTACTAGAGCCTTCTTATGGAAAAAAACGAAAAAACCTTTTTGGCCAACCCAATATTTTTATTTTTGCAGTACTCTTGATTTTAATCCCCAGTTGTTATTAATCAGCTTAAAGATTTTTTGTTTTGAGCTAGTTTGAATAATTTGTCATTTTCAATAAAATCTTTATTTTCATCTATTTTAAAATTTTACTGGTGTAATATCAGATAAAGATTTTTGTAAAAAAATCTTCTAATTTTTATTAAATCTGTAAGTATACACCCCTTTATCTTATCCATTATTATATATGTATTTAAAATTTCTTAATAGACAAGTTAATGGATTCATGTATTTTGCACTTTAGAGTTTATAAAACCTGAATTCACTGAGTTTTGGTTTTATCCATTTAGATATATTTCATATGTTTTCCTGAATCTTTTTACTTATTCTTCCAACTTACTGAATTAAAACTAATAATTTATACCAGTTTCTGTTAAATAACAATGCCATTTAAGGCTATTAATCATGTTCTGAGCACAATTTTGTTTGCGTTTAGTAAGTTTGAATGCAAAAGTTTCCTTTGCTGTTATTTATTGTTTTAATTATGATTTTGACATTCTCTTTGACCTGAGTCAAATGACTTAACACAACACACATTTCATTGGAGTTTAAAATATTTCAGTTTGTGGATTATTGTCCTTCTGGTATTTGTTTTGCATTTTGCAGCATTGCAGTCAAAAAAGGTGTTGTTATATTTGGAATTTATTAAATTTTATTCACATTTTATATGATACATCTTTTAAAAAATGTAGCATTTGAACATAAAACGTAGGTATATTTTTTATTTATTAGATATGAAGTTTTATACATAGAATCTGAAATTAAATATTGTGTATTATAACTTGAATATTATATTTTTCAGAACAGGTATGTTTTATTTAAAACATTAAAGTCTTTTTATACTTGATTTTGAACCATGTTTAAGTTTCCCACTCCTAGTGTGTTTCAGTAAAATTTTTATTGCATTTTAAACAGATTTTTATTTTATATAGTTTAATTTTATTTTACTTGACATATACAGGTAGAGGTTAAATACACATTCATTGAGTGTTATTTCTTCATCATTAAAATAGGACCCTCTTTGTCCTATTTAATCCTTTAATTTTAAATTTAACTTTGCAAGACATAGCTTTTGAAAGCCTGGTTCCTTCTGGTTTAGTTGTATGTGGTTTTATTTTATTTTTCAATTATCTGCTATATATTTGCACATCATTTAAGTTTCAGCCCACTCATATGTTTTTCTATTTTTTTATTTTTTATTTTAATTGTTCTTGTACAGCTTTCTGTGTTTTACTCCCATCCCAGCCCACCGCCCCAGCCCTCCCCACCTCCCTCCCATTTCCACCCCCCCTAGTTTTTGTCCATGTGTCCTTTATACAGGATGTTTTTTGAAGACTGAATTTATGTCTCTTTTTAAGCCCAGTCTGAGAGTTTTTCTTTGAATAGGTAAGTTATCAATTTATATTTATGTTTACAAAGCTTATTTGATATTATCCTGTTATGTTTTTGCTTTGTATACATTTCCTTTCTTTGGTTAATTAATTAATTAATTTTAATTTAAAAAATAATTTTTCTGTTTCCTTATGGTATGAGTTTACCAGAGTATCTTTTGTTATATATGTTTATGTTCTTTATGGGTCAGTTTTTTGAGAACTGCAGGCTACTTCTTCTGACTGTGAATACTTGATGTGTTTAACTAATGTGTCAAAACTTATAATTATTGCTTAATTAAGCTGAGAAAGTAATATTAATTTATTTTTTGTATTAAAGATATAGAAATTAAGTCGCTTAGACTTTGCTTTCTGGGTTTTGTTGTTATATTCTTTTATAGTTCTCTCAGTAAAATTATTATTGTATTAAATTATTGTTATATTTCAGCTATTATTTTCTATATTACAGACCTTGTCCTTGAAGAATTTGATATCTATAATCTTTTCCTTCAATATATTTAGCAAAATTAGTTGAGCCTAACTCTATATTTACATACAATAAATGTTCAACATTGGCTTTTCCCAAATCATCTTTACTGTGACTTTTTAATTTTGATTAATTTCTTAGTTAGTTAGACTCTACCCTCAAGTAAGTTTTCAGGAGGTGCTATGCCTCAATTTTTAGTTTGTCCTGTTGCTTTGAAGTCTGATTTTTTTTCCATC
Organism: Anoura caudifer; assembly: GCA_004027475.1. Classification (NCBI taxonomy): domain Eukaryota; kingdom Metazoa; phylum Chordata; class Mammalia; order Chiroptera; family Phyllostomidae; genus Anoura; species Anoura caudifer. Next base: position 184,050 of record PVKU01003273.1, read on the forward strand.
GTAAGTTAACTTTTCTTTGGTTGCTTGTAGTACTTCTTTTCTTTATTTTTGAAATTCAGAAGATTCTTTAGAATATGTCTTGAAGTTTATTGATAAATTTGATAAATTATGGCAAATTTTTTCAGTATGTGCATTGATAGTCTTCATTAACTTTAGGAACATTTTCTTCTGTTATGTCTTTGAATACTGTTTCTGTCACATTTGTTCTGTTTCATTCTTCAGTCCCACTGTCTTATGCCGATTCTCCATAAATATTGCTGATTTTAGTATTTTGTGATTTTTTAATAGTTTAATAAAAAACTCAGTCTACTAATTATCTTTGCTTTCAATTTGTTTACAGAGACTAATTTTCTTGAGAGTGTGATGCAATCTAAATTTTTCTTATATTTTCTTAGTAAAGTTTATTTTGGAGGATGAATTTCATTGAAAATTTATTATTTATATTCATTTTAATTTGGGGGGTATCCATTTATCATTGCAGGAATTTTACATGGGTCTTATGTTTGTTTGATTGGTTTGTTTATTTTTCTATTCATCATCTTTTTAATGCAAGAAACTCTTCCTGGGCTTGCTATTTGCCTGATTGAGTTACATTATTCGTGTTTCTATTTTCAGTTTACTTGTATACCATTTTAATGTTCCCTTTAAATTTTACCAGGAGGCCTGGACAATGAGTTTAAATAATTAGTTCAGTTGTTCAGTAGTCAATGGATGATGAACTCAAGCCCTGGGTAGCTAAAGAACTTGGTGTGTAAATACATTCTCCCTATAGTAATGGAAATAACTCTACCAGGGCCGGTTCTACTTCCAACTATGTTTCTCCATATTACAAAGAGGATTACTTTGTTGCAGAGTCAGCCTAAGAAGCCATGTTCAAGAGGGAAAAAAATGTGGCATGACCATGCAATCTTCTGTCACAACTGTTGGGTTCACAGGGTACATTTGACCTAAGTCAGGAAAGAAAATTACAATGGGGTGTTTGCTTTTTTTCCCTCATGACTAGTTCATGTACTCAATTTTCATTTTAATAAATTGGGGATTAGAGTCTTTAAAAAGTATTGTATAGCATTTTTTTTCATATTCTCACAACACTGCATAGATTTCTTGAGAAGTTGGACTAGGTTTTCAGCATTTGATGACTAATTCCTATTTGGACTAGATTATATCTGATGCATTTTTCTCAGAGTTTAATGAATAAAGCAAGGATCATTCCCTTGGTTTGGTGAAAATTTCTACTGTCTTTTGTTGTTGTTGTTGTTCTTTTGGACAGTATACAGGAAGGGAGGTTTGTAAACTTTCACTTACCTTACCATCCTTCCCCACAATTCTTCATGGGGTTCTGCTATTGCTTTGACAAGCACTAATCTCTATTCCCTTGTCTAAGCTCACGCCTTTTTCTTTTCCTAGGATTACAACCACCTCCTGTCTGAGTTTTACCGATCACACAAGACCCTAATAGAGTCTTAACCAACTATGCAAAAATTTTCTCAAATATCACATCGTGTGGTAATCTCTCTCCAACATTTAGCATCATCATTATTGCTGTTGTTTGTGCCATTTTATACCTATAAAATACAAAGATATAATATTTTTCTGTGTGTTTTATACAATTTTCTCCCCAGCTGTATTTTAATTTCTCAACATAATGCTTTGCACATAATGTGTTGCCATAAATTTTCAATGGTTTATAACAAATAGTTTTAAGCAGGAAAAAAACCCCGCCTTTTCAGACCCCACCCCCAACCCGATAATGACCCCTGTCCAACCCCTTCCTAGTCTGACCACTTGGATTAGTCTAGAGTTTCCAAAATAGTCTACATGTCTCTAAAGTTTATTTGGTTTAAAAAATTTCTCTGAAATCTCAATATAAAGGGTCATCAGTAGGTCAACTGTTTAAATATCTCTACCAGCAATGTAAACAGTGAATCAAATTACTTATTCACTTAGGAGCCCTTTAATTCCTTTTCTTCCTCCATCACTCCTTTGCTTTTTATTGTTCTCACTTATTTTTAGCCCTGTGGCAAGAAAAGTTAAAAGAACCTCCCCGCCCCCCAAATGCAGCTAATTAGGGCAGACGAACAGAGCTCAAGGAACTATCTTCCTAAGCCCAATCAAGTCTTTAAAACGGATCAATTTCATTTTCTATAGACTGCCTGGCACCTGAGGTATGGGTGACTTTAATGTCTCTGTTCTTGCCTTTTGGTTTAGCTTTAGGTTTCTATTGCCAAACAAACAGGGAAGAATAAGGAAGATGCAAGGTTTTTTTTAGTATGTTTCCTATTTTCTATACATTCCTCAAAGAACTCTCTCACAGTAAATAGTTTCCAAGAGGTTTTCAATGCATGAGAGAGAGAGAGAGAGAGAGAGAGAGAGAGAGAGAGAGAGAGAGAGAGAGAGAGAGAGAGAGAGAGAGAGAGAGAGAGAGAGAGAGAGAGAGAGAGAGAGAGAGAGAGAGAGAGAGAGAG